>CAFUXE010000208.1:620747-637259 GCA_903364295.1 Serranus cabrilla
CTCTCTCTCTCTCTCTCTCTCTCTCTCTCACACACACACACACTCACACAGTCTAATTTCAGAGCTGTACTGTAGCTTTAAATATCTTCACAGAAGTTACACAAGGTCATGGATATATGTACAAAAGCCTAAAAACATGTAAAACAAACTGGTGCGTGCAGCGACATATTTTCCAAACCTCGACGACAGTGTGAGAGCTGCTGTAACATAAAGGATTATTTATTACACGCAGCATGACTCGAACTTCAGCCGCTCTGACAGAAACCACGTTCTCTTACTTTGTGTGCGTGTTGTGTTTTTGTGTCATTGTGAGTTTGTGCTGAGCAGACACCTGCAGCTCTCTGCTGTGACCCAGATGAAGAACAGATTATCTAAATCTCTTTCATCACCGTCATATTTAACGGCCTTTTTTCTGCCGTAACTCACCGTGCTGCTGCTGCTGCTGCTGCTGCAGGATGTCATCATGACGGCGGTCACGCATCCAACAAAGTCATTGTTTACATTCACATACACACACATGCATGCATACCGCCACATCTTATTTTAAGTTTGTGTCTGTCCGTCTTTACTGTCCTTTATTTTTCTTCTTCTTCGTCTTGAAATGACAATTACAGCGTTTATTGCAATAATATTTGGGACAATATATATGGCTCACAAAAAGTGTCCTTATTGTTGTGTTTAGTGTTGTGTCTCCACATTGACCACCACTACAGATAATAATGATGCTGTATTGTTGGGTCCTGTAGGTTTTGTCCTTCATGTATTTAACTGCTGACTCGTCATCGTCTGTGTTTCAGGGTGCAGCAGTGGGCGTCCGTGTTCTCCGTTGAGCTTCGAGAACTAACCATCAAATACTCCGGCTCTCTGCTGCTGCAGAAGGTAAAAATCAGTACAGTTAAAGTACTTCACTTTTAAGGAATCTCTGTGATCAAAACCACCAGTTTACGGTCTGAAAATGTAATTCTTCTTGTTTTACTCTGCCTTTTTCAGCCTGCTGTGTTAATTTGTCACATGGTTAACTAATATCAGAGAGCAATTCACATAAAATATGGTAAGAAAGTAAGTGAATAATTATTCAACGATCGGTAACTGAGAAACAAATGAAAAACTAACTACAAGTGAACCATTAGTTAATGGGTGTGTCCTAATTAAGAAGCTAATGATTGGTTAATGTTGAGTCAATTAAGAAACAACTGAGGAACAAATGAGGAACTAGTGAATCCTCATCTAATGATTAACTTCTAAACAAATGTATAGTGCAGCTGATGATGTCGGTGATTAGCTAATTGAGATATGAGTTAATAATTGATTAATCCTTATTAACATTTTGAGTGTGTGTAGCTATATATAATATATATTATATATTATAATAACGGCCGCGCTGTGAACATAATAACTACAAGAGAGAAGCCAACTACAACTCCCATGATGCATTTCAGCCGTTAACATTCAGTCCCAAAGCTTCACAGTTATATTAATTGCATCTTAAGTGAATTTACTTTCAGATATTGGTTGAATTTGTGACACATTTGAGTGTTCTCACCACTAGCTTTTTAATAGTTGAATGTAAACGTCTCATTCTTTTGGATTTTCACAGTCTGTCACATTAAAACCAGCCCACAGGCTTTTAGATTACAATCAATACAAAGCGATTCATACATGTAACATTTTTTCTTTAAAAAAGCGTCTTTTCTGTCGATTCCCCTTTAAATATTAAGCAGGAGGGCGGTTTGTTTTGGATTAGAGTCATCAGATGACCTCAGATGATGTGATGCACTTTAGTATTTGTTCAATTGAAGTAAAAGAAAGTCATGAAATGCAGCTGAGCCTCAGTCTGGTCAGAAGGCTACAGGACTGGTTAGACTGGGAGCAGAGAGCGATGGGAGCTGTGTTTGTCTGTGTGACAGTTTCTCTCTGTGTTGTTGTGTTTACACGCACACACACACACACACACACACACAAACAGGGATCATGGTAATGCCCAGATTGAGGACCGAGCCCTCTTTACCGGCGTCAGGATTTGTGTTCTGATTTTAGACATTCATCCATTTATCTGTCAGATTTAGATTTATCACAGGCAGTCTGCAGTTTGTCTGCTTTCAGAAACACACAACCACCTCCTGCAGTGACAACAAACTGCCCAGCAGCCCGTCTGAAAACAGAGTGAACCCAACGTTTAATAATCTGTGACTGTTATTTTTGCCTTTTGTCTGGTTTTTGTTGTTTCCTTCACCGTTGGAAATGTTGTTATCTGCCGCCACAAAAGCTGAATTGTGTCCAGTCAGACGTCTGAGAGGAATACTCTGTATTTCTGAGTTGTCTTCGATGCTTTTAAGCCGTAGAAAATCCTCCTTCCAAATATATGTTATTTTGTATGAAGGCTTTGTTTTGGACATGAAGAACAAAACGCTTTACAATGATTCACTCAGACTATTAAACAGCAGAGAGAGATAAAGATACGTCTGTTCAAGGTTCTGGTTCTGAAAGACTGCAGTGGAAATATGAATGAGGACTTTGTAGTACAGAAAGTGCCGCTTCATGGTATCTGAAAGGTTCACAGACTCACACACAATCAGGGTTGTGCGCCAAGAACCTGTTCCAAATCAGAGCGGGTTCCAGAAGCTCATTAACAGATTTAAAGTTTGGCTCTTCTTATCGTTACCTAAACAACAGCACACCTGAAGAAGCTGCGCACGTGATGCGTTTTGTTTTGTTTAGGCACCGTGAGAATAAAGCGTTACAAGTATGCAAGTACACTCACCAGCCACTTTATTAGGTACACCTGTGCAACTGATCATTGACTCAAGTATCTAATCAGCCAATCACAGCGCAGCTACTCAATGCATTTAGTATGTAGACACGGTGAAGACGAGCTGCTGAAGTCCAAAGCGAGCATCAGAATGGGGAAGAAAGGGGATTTAAGTGACTTTGAATGTGGCATCGTTGTTGGTCTGAGTGTTTCACAAACTGCTGATCTAACAAACATCTCTAGTTTACAGAGAAAAAAAAGAAACAGAGAAAATATCCAGTGAGCTGCTGTTGATGCTAGAGGTCAGAGAAATATGACCTGATTGGTTTGGAGATGATAAGTTTGGACTTGATATGATATCTATGTACTCTGTACCTGCAGTGAACTGTTGCCTGAAAGATTTCTTTGCAGCTCATTTAGCAAAAATGTGGGAAAACAGGGTCCAAGTTGAAAAATACTGATACTGGCTGTGCTTGCAGTTATTGCTTAACTACCATTATCTCAAGATCACAAGTTCATCATTTTGTTATCTTGAAATAATAAAGATTGTTTTCTCTTGCTGAGGGGTTAATTTATGTTGATTCTCAAATCATTCAAGGTTAATTTCTTGAGAGATGAAGACCATTCATCGTGAGTGTCAGGGTTGTTTGATCTCACCTGATCTCAGCCTTTTAGATCCTTGTCATGACTGAGGAACCTAAATCAAGTCATATAACTGTTTTTTATTTGCAGCTGTTGCATCATCAGAGCAGACAGTCTGTTCTTAAAATAGCTTAAGAAGAGAGGTTCCCATCTCTGTACTTCAGCCAGCAGCTGCTCAAATAAAGCCTATTATAAAGGCAGAGGTAAAGACATTATTAAGGCCATCCGGTTTGCTGTGAGACCTGCGAGCCCGCCCCACTGCACACGGTGACGCCCACAGCATCTCAAATAGCATGCAGACACCTGACAGTGTTGGTCCTCCTCAGTCTGAGAATTTACATCTTAAATCAGTGGATATAGTTTTGGAAACAGGTTCTTGCATGGCACTCCTGATCTTTGATAAACATTACATTAATAGGAGGAAATTCCTTTTTGTTGTCTTTGATATTGGGTTGATTAAATTGTTATGTCAAGTTAAAAAAACTCAATCAAGATAACGAAATAATGAACTTGTGGTTCTCCTGCGTTGGTCAGTTCCAGGTGTTTCTGTGTGAATGGCTGCAGGATCTGCTGAGGTGACACAAAATGTCTGGCTCTGCAAGTATTCCTGTCAGTAAATGGGTTGCTTGGACTAATTGGGATTAGCCAATGACTTAATTGAGTGATCCAGAGTGTAAATAACCAGGCAGGGCTGTCCCTCCTCGCTCCTCTCAGCTGGCTGATCTCCACCTCGATCTTCTTGATCCAGAGAAAGTGACCCGATTACCTCAGAGAGCCTCGCTGCAAAAAACCAAAACAAACATCTCCGCATCGCAGCGAACGATTTAATCTGAGAGTGAGTCTCTCAATCCGAATAATCTGACAAAAACAAACCGATCTGCCAGCAGCGTCAGATCAGTTTCACTACTTCACCTGTTTCAGTTACTTTGGGGAAACATCCTGAAATCAAAAGCAGAGGAGGAATTTCTTCATTCATGCTACAAACAAGAGATATTATTTCAAATCAAATCATGCAAATCACATTCTGAAACACTTTGCTTAGTTACGCACTTATTTTGAAAAAACAGCAGTTTAATGTACAAATATAGAAACACTGGTCTTCTGCTAAAGAAAGAAGGTGTCAGAGTGAACATGTAAAGTTTGTGTGTGTTTCCTCTCAGAAACTGAAGGATGTGGAGTCCATCGTGAAGATCGTGGAGGTGGACGGAAGCGACCTGGTGAAGGATTACTCCGATGAAATCGAGCGAATGTTGGGAAGCAAGATGAAGTCGGTGAAGGTGAGGACGAACTTAAATGTGATGTACAAGACTGAGTGCTGCATGGTTCAGTGTAATTAATGTCAGTATCACATTTTTCATGACTCACAAAGACAATCCTACATTTTCCAGAATGCAAAGTTCCTGTATTCTCAGTTCCCCACGTCTTAAAAACTTTCTAACAATGTTTAATTTTCTTAATGTTTAGTCACCAGTTCATAAACTGTATTTAAAGATGGACGACCAGTCTCCATTTCTCAAACTGTACAAAAAAGAAGCCAAAATATCCAAAATCATTCTGACATAATAGAGTCAGACGGAGCAGTAGTGTGTCCAGACATTTGTTCCAGTGGATAATGCTGCACAAAATAGAATAACTGTTTATTGAACTACTTGAATTACAACTTACTGAAGGTTTATTATTATTAAAAAAACGCCTACCCCAGGTTTAAGTGGACTAATGTCTGGTATTTACATCAAAGGCACATTTCACTTATTTGCTGACTGACTGTTTGGCATCTCCATCTCTTTCCTGTCAGCCTTTCTGTACCTGTCACACTCTGACAGGGTTTGAAGGGTTTAACTGCTCTGGTTGCTCACAGCTCTCTGTTTTATGTAACCTTTGATGACGATGATTGCTTCATTTTAGGGCATCACAGTCTAAAAGGGTTTGGAAACATCACATTACTAACGGGCAGATTATCCTTCACAGTGTACACGTTGTTTTTTCTTCTGTTTCTTCTCTCAGAGGTTAGCAGAGTCTGCAGAGGACGCCGACCTGTACCACGACTTCAATGCTTCATTACAGGTTGGTGCTTTTGTCTCCAGCCGTTCACTTCACTGAAACCTGCACAGAACTGAAACCTGCAAAGGTTAAATAATCCATCAAACCAGTCTAAGCTGCAATTTGCCAGTCTCAGCTGTGCTTTAAGCTGAAGGCTAACATTAGCATGCTAACTGTGTGCGGATCAGAGGCAGCGGCAGATTGAACTTTAAAGCTTCAGCTGACACCTGAAATTAGATTAGATCAAACTTCGCTGAGCCTGCAAGAAAACTGGGTCGACACAGATGCAAAGAAGCTACGCAGGACAAAATATAAACGTATTATACGAATATACAGCCGCACATGAGGGTCATGTTAATATAATTCACTGAAGCATTGCATTTAACAGCAGAAAAATAAACAGCAATAACAAGTAGGGACTCAATAATTCAGAATAATTATTAGATAATTAGATAACAAAGATGACAATGATAAATAAAGTATAAAGCACAGGGGTCGGTACCTTTTACAATAAAAAATTGGCTGAAAATGAAAGGAAAAATCCACCTGAAGCTGCATCTTTGTGCCTTATAATGAAAGTAATTTGCCAATTTCTTGCTGCAGATCAAGCATACTCCTAAGCCAGAGGCAGAAAGAAAGAAAACAAATCTGTCTGTTTTCCAGTGAGACTTTTCATTTCTTGGCTTTCAATCGAAGTCTATAACACAAACTAGGTTTGGCAAAATGTTGAGGATAGGGCAAAGGACCAGACAGGCTATGATTTAAGTTCCCTTAAGTTCATTTAATTTTTTTGTCTATAGGCTCTGCTATTTGGTGAATGTAGGAATCACTTTACTCCTATAAAAATGAAACTGAGAATTAAAATGTATCCAAAATGTATTTATTTCCTCATCATTTTTTGCCAACGGAACAGGGAGTCACTGGAGAGGAGCCAGAGAACCACATGTGGCTCTGGAGCCGCAGGTTGCCTGATAGAACATAATAAGGATTTAAGACCAGATAGGTGAAGTCTTTATTGATCCCATGAGGGGGAATCCAGGTGTTGCAGCAGAATGAAGAACGTGCATTAAGGACAGATGACGCCTGTAAACTCTTCTTTTCCACAGGAAAATTCTGCTGACTGCACAGTAAATCTCATACAGTCAGCTGTCACTTGTGTATGCTTAAAAAATTCCTTATCATTATTTACCTTTTATTTTGGAGAGACACCTTGTTGAAATAGCATCAGGATATGTGAGGCGTTTATAGTGAAACATATGAATTCCTATGTTACAGAATTTCCTCTAATAGTCAGCATCTTATTCTGAAAGGATTCTCCTAATGTTCTACTTCCTGTCTCCTGATCAGTTCGATTACTACAACTCCATGATGATCAACAAGGTGGACGAGGACGGGAACAGCGTGGAGCTGGGCGGAGAGTTTCCCCTGGAGGAGAATGAACACTTCAACAACATGCTGGTGAACACGCTGCAGAGCGACATCCAGGTTCCCACCAACGTCTACAACAAAGGTCAGAGGTCAGGTCGCCCTTTACATGCGTAATGCTTCCTGTAAGGCTTGGCTTTTCTCAGGTTGTTTTTCCTTGTGCAGATCCAAACATCGTCAACGCCATCTACAACTCTGAGGCGCTAAACGACGTCTTCATCGGTAACTTCCAGAAGGATCCGACGCTCACCTGGCAGTTCTTTGGCAGCTCCACCGGCTTCTTCAGGATCTACCCAGGTAAATTATTGTCTTTCAAGCTGTATTATAAATATGTATCACCTGTGTGAAGCTTTAATGACACAATTCTGTCCTCACACTCAGTAACAGTCAGACAGCAGCCTGCTAAACAACATGAAACCTGCTTTCTTGGGCCAAAGCAACAGAAAATATCTCCTTCTGATCTGTAAACATGAACTGTGTCCATGTGTCTCTGTCAGGTATTAAATGGACTCCAGACTCCAACGGTGTGGCAGCTTTCGACTGCAGGAACAGAAACTGGTGAGTTCACTCCATTCTCACGTCTAAACTATTAAATGAAGATAATGGAAAAAGTGTGTTAAATCATGATGTCAAACAAGGAAAATCACAGTTAAAAGAAGAAGTCAAATCCTCATTAACACCAAACATCCTCTTGGCAGGTTTGAAAAGTATGTTTTCTTTAAAAGGCCAAGAATCCTTCCTTTATCTTAGAAAGAAACTGTAAAAACAGGCACAAGTGTTTGAAATTTCAGATGGTCCTTGAGGTGATCATAGGTGACAGAAGTTTTCATCAGAAAAGGGAACCAAAACAAAGCTTAAAATTGGGATATTTCTATTAAAATCACTTTATTCCATGTCTCTTAAAAAAGGACAAAAATCATTTGGAATAACCAGATCCTGTTCAAAACATTCAATTCCTCAGCGACACTGTGAAGCCGTGATTGATTCTGCTGAGACAAACGGTCATGTGACAAATAAATTACGAATTAATGTGACTTATGAAAATCTGTTTACACACAGCAGAGGGGAGAGGACAGGAGAGGCTGCAAAAATTCAAATAATTCAATATATATAATATGCTGGGACCTAATTTATCAGAGAATTGTAAGGCCTTTTCTTAGTTTTTAGGTTTTATGTCATTTTTATTGTGTTATTCTGCACAAAAGACATTTTTGCGTTGTTCCCCTCGTCTAGTCATGATTGTGATGTGTCCATAGAGTTGCAGGACTTGTATATTTGATGTATGTTTTCGATATTGTAGTGAGTACAAAGCCATAAAAGCAGTAGGGGTTCAGACACTCAGCCTTAAACATTTTAAACTACAAATTATAAACTCCAGCCTCAAAATGACCATCAGACTGTAAAACACAAGACATGAAGAAGTTCACTTAAATGATCTTTAATTCTTGGAAACTGTGTTATTTTGTCTCTATATAACTTATGACAGTCGTAATTATTGTGATAGAAAATCAGTCAGTCAGTCAGTCAGTCAGTCAGTCAGTCAGTCAGTCAGTCAGTCTGCGGCGATGGTTGGTTCTACTGGCTGTGTGTCGGCTGAGCAGCGGCCAGCCGGAGTCCTGATCCTCTGGAAAAGACGATAAGCTGCTCCTTAGCCGGGTCACTGCTGCCCACATGGCACCATATGCGACTGTTCATGCATTTCTAAATAATACCAGAGAGCCACATATGTCCCTGAACGCCTCCGTCACGCTGCATTACTGCAGCTGAGCTGGAAAATGCTGCTGCATGAAACTCTGAGCAACACTTTTGTTTGTTTCTATCAATAATGTGGAGTAACAGAGATATCGTCTCAGATCCTAGTGTATTAGTAATACAAGAGAGTTAACTGTTCTTAACTTCATATGATCACCACAAATAAAGTATTCATCCCAAAAAATGGGAGAAAAGAAGGAAAAGGAAAACATAAAGGAGCTTAAATAGCCATTTTCTAAATGCGTTGATCTCATAAAAGTCCTCCATCCTCAGTTTTTCAAGTAAAATCCACCATTTTTATTTTATCTGAGTGACATATATGTGGTGGTGATTGGACAGGACAAGGGCAGCGACTGGAGATGACATCACTGTAAAAAAAAAACTGACATAATGAAGTTTGCAAAAGGGTGCTTTGAATTAAAAATGTTTTATTACTGGGCAGAATCAGATGATGAAATCAATTTTCAAAATGTCTTAATGTATGTTGAATGAATAAACAATAATCCTCCGTCATGATGCGTTCAGGTACATCCAAGCAGCCACGTCTCCGAAAGACATCATCATCATGGTGGACATCAGTGGCAGCATGAAGGGGCTGAAGATGACCATCGCCAAACACACCATCAACACCATCCTGGACACACTGGGAGAGAACGACTTCGTCAACGTCATCGCTGTGAGAGGAACACACACACACACACACACACACACACCTTTCATGAACCGTTCGTCGTTATGGCATTGCGTCATTGTTGGAAGAAGTATTGAGATCTTTTTTCTTCAGTAAAAGTTCACATACAACGCTGTAAAAATACTCTGTTACAAGTAAAACGAAAATGTATTAAAAATTTAAAGTCACCTGTGACTGTAAGGCAGGATTTTACTGCTGTAGTTTTTAACTAATTAAAAGGGGATTCTTTGGTTTCTAAAAATATTAAAAATATTTAAGATATAGCTGACATTATGAAGCCTGTGAGACTGTGGACTTCAATTATATGGACCATGAAATAACTCAATAAAAAATCTGAGCATGTAAAGTAACTAAACCTGTCAGATAAATGCAGTGAAGCTGATGTACTCGAGTAGATGTTTGATGCACCGTGAGGCTTCCCGACACTGAAGCGTCTCCTCCTGTCTGCAGTACACCGACTACGTTCGCTACGTGGAGCCGTGCTTCAAAGGGACTCTGGTCCAGGCCGACTTGGACAACAGAGAGGTAAGACAGTTATCTGCTTCATGAGGGCTTAANNCACACACACACACACACACACAGGAATACCCCTCAGCGTCATTATCAGATCAACCTCTTGACCTACTTCTTGACATAAGAAACCAAACACAGTCAACCTGGAGCTCTGAGTGTGTTTTTGTACAATCTCTAACTGGGATGAACTTTTTTTTAATATTAACACCCTTTCTTTCTTCCCTCTGGATAAATATGTGATTTTATCTTCTAAGTACCACAATGTAAGAAGAGAACATTTAATTTGTGACATATTGGAACATTTATCTGCCTCGGGTCATTAAAATAAAAAAACACAATGAAGTAAAAAATACATAGAAACATTGAACATTGTGCAAACTTATTAAAGGTTGAACCTAAATAAATATATTTTTCAGTACTTTTTCAACCACAAAAGAAATTCAGCTTCATTGTATGTATCGGTGCACTAAATGTTTCAGGGATAAGCACCTGAAAACCAAATAAAAGCATCCTGTTGTTATAGTGAAATCTATATTCTAATATAAACTGTCTCTCTGTGTCTCAGCACTTTAAGACGCTGGTGGATGAGCTGCACGTTAAAGGAGAAGCGAAGATCAAGCACGCCATGAAGGAATCCTTCAAAATCCTCAATGAGGTTTGTGTCCTTTAATGTTCCCAGGATCAAAAAGAAATGAAACAAACTCTTTATTAAAGAAAACAGGCATTCAAAGCTCTGTAGTGCAGGATGTCACAAACATTCAGCTCACAAAGAGGTTTTGTTTATATGTGATTTAATTCAACTGAGCAGTTTCTAAAACCAGTTCACACATGGTGGATCTTTGGAGTTTCTGGCCTGCTCCTCGAACTCCAACACTAACTCTGAGAATAAATCATGAAAATGAGAGCATGCACTACTCAAATATGATGCAAACCGGGAACTTTAAAGTCACTGTTATCATCGATGGTTCTTATGCTCAGTGTTGAATCATTTGAAGTTGTTGCTCTGTATATAATTTCTCCCTCTTTGTGTGTGTTGTGCAGGCGAGAGCCAACGGTCAGGGCAGCATGTGTAACCAGGCCATCATGCTGATCACAGACGGAGCCATGGAGGACTTTGAGTCCGTCTTTGAGGAGTTCAACTGGCCTGAGCGCCGGGTGAGCACGAGGGCCGAGGACCCAGAGAGGGAGATCCAGTTTACTCAAATTAACTGGGATTTCTCGCCAGTGATAGTAACTGTTGGAACTGGGCATTTTTGGCTTGAGTGTACACATTTGTTGAGGACAAAATGAACAAATAATAGCTGGGGCCTTTAATTCATTTTTAGAGCCGTATAGTCAGGGGACAGGGGGTCTTTAGGCTGAGACAAATGTAATTAAAAACAGTTAATGAATCAATTTAATGAAAAAATAAATGAAAATATATTGTGGAAGTGTATCAGAGTTTACAACATTATGATCAGAGTATATAAAGGCTGTTTACATGTGCTAAATTTACCATTATTTACCAATGGAAAATTGAAAATCCCTCCAAGACCTTGAGGAACTCCAAAGAAAAATCCACACCATGCACTGCCAAACTTTGGAGCGCTATTCACCCCCAACCCAACAAGATATCACAACAGGGTACCAATGATTCCTTGAGTTTTCTAGATTCATATGATACCAATATTTTCCTTTTAGCTTTAAAACTCGTCCCGCTGTATGCTGTGAAAACAAATAATTCAACTAGGCCGTCAGAAAGAGGCTGGAAGTCTCAGTTTCCTGGGAAGATAAGTCATAAGGAAGTTTAATGACATGTAAATCATATTATGTAATTCAACATGATATGTTTGTAAAGTAAGAAACGTACTTACACACGCAGGTTGTTGTGCTGTGTTTCTCTGCTCAGGTGCGAGTCTTCACCTACCTGATCGGCAGAGAAATGACCTTCGCTCAAAACACAAAGTGGATCGCCTGCAACAACAAAGGTCCGTTTTCTCTGTCTGCATGTGTGTGTGTGTGTGTGTGTTTGTTTGTCTGTGTGTTTTTATAAACTGCACGTTTCTCCTGTGTTTTCTCAGGTTACTACACACACATCTCCACGCTGGCCGACGTGCAGGAGAACGTCATGGAGTACTTGCACGTGCTCAGCCGACCGATGGTCATCAACCACGACCACGACATCATTTGGACGGAAGCCTACATGGACACTGTGGTGAGCTGAAGCCGGCCAATCAGAGATCTGATAGAGACATGACCATGGGATTCAGATTTTAATGTTTCAGATATGAAGTACTACATGTTCTTTCCTTTAAGTCTTCATACTGTGCAGTCATCATCTTCATCATCATCACTGCACCTTCATCTGTGTGTTTCCTCCCTGTGTGTGTGTGTGTGTTTCTCTCATTCTGCCATCATCCTCTGGGCCTTTCCTTCCATCGTTCCGGCAGCTTCCAAACACCAAAGAGGTAAAGAAGAAGAAGTTGTAGTTTTATTAATAGATTAATGAATGACTCTCCTTTTACTTATTTCATGACCCCACACAGTGTCTGTGCCCTTATGTTGAACACCGCTGGTTTAGATTGTAGTGACTCGTACTTTTACCATCAAGGTGTTTTTAAAACTACACAGTACTGCAGTCGTCCTACATCACCACCTGGAGTTCAACCTCATAGCTGCATGCACTGTCACTATAAACAATATATATTTGTATATCGATGATAAAGAAAATTCAAAGAAATATACATTTTCTATTCTTTCTATCTTTAAAAACCTTTTCCTGGATTCATCTTTCATACTGTGTGTTTTGTTTCAGCTCTTCACCACCAAAGCTCAGAGTCTGCTGCTGATGACCTCAGTGGCCATGCCGGTCTTCAGCAAGAAGAAGGAAACAGTCAGTGTTAAATCTTATCTGCCTATAATAAACATGCCTTTACACAGATTAATTATAAGATCGCATCCTGAACAGATTTCAAGATCAGCAGATGGACTTAATTAGGAGTTCTGCTTTTGAAATCAATCTAAAATCACATAGCTCATCATAAAGTCTCGTGGTCGGCGTGTTTGCTTTCACGCCACAAACAAACCGCTCAGACTCAGTGAGCAAACAGACCTGAGTTAACTTGAACCGAACTCATCAGATTAGGTGTGAAAGTACCCCTAAACATCACATATTGATGAGATGGAATACTGTTAATTGATCAGAGTGTCTAAACTCTGTAATAACAGTGACTCTGCTCCCTGTTTCTCCAGCTGTCCCATGGGATCCTGCTGGGTGTCGTCGGCTCCGACATCCCACTGATGGAGGTGATGAAACTGGCACCAAGATACATGGTGAGCTCACTTTAGATGTGGAGGGAAGCTGTTGCTCTGTTTTCTGTTTTTTTAATTCAGATTTAGAAATAAAGTTTCAGAGTAAAAGCTTCCAACATGCCTGAAGCTTCCTGTTGTCATTTCACAGCTCGGAGCTCACGGCTACGCCTTCCTCATCACCAACAACGGTTACATCCTGGCTCACCCTGACCTTCGACCCCTGGTGAGTTCAACATCACTAACTATTTTACTTAGTGAATACGGGATGCATTACTTCAATTGGAATGATATGAGACACCATAAAGTGTGACATATGTTAGTGGAAAGTAATGTAAAATAATCAATCTGTTTTTTTTTGTTTATAGATTTGTAGATATTATTATTTTCATTTTTTTATTTTTATTATTATAACTGTTAATGTTTTGTTTATTATGTTTATTTTATTTATTTATTTTTATTGTATGCTTTTTTTAAGTTTATTATTATGATTATTTTATTTGTATTATTTTTATTACTTTTTAAAAAAGAATTTCATCAATAAAAAGTACAAGGGAAAAAAACTAAACAAAATGCGGAGATAGTCATTTACATTTGTATTAAATTAACTTCTTTCTTCCTATAAAATATCATTGAAAAAAAAAGGCAGTACAAGACAGATTTAGCTGAAGAACCGCAGCAGCAGCTCTGATTTACTCGAACTCTATTTAAAGAAAGAGACGTACGATTACAGTGTAGCAGATGTCCTGAAGGGTACATTAAGGGGAGGAGAAGGTATTAAGTATTTATAAGGACGGTTATACAGTATTTCACTACCGACACACACCTTAACTGTGTGTCCTCTGTCCTACAGTATAAAGATGGAAAGAAACTGAAGCCGAAGCCGAACTACAACAGTGTGGATCTTTCCGAGGTGGAGTGGGAGGACACAGAGGAGACGGTAACTCAGTGCTGGAATATATAACTTCAAATAGGAAAAACATGATCTGACTTTAAATTAAATTATCTTTTTTCTTGTTTGCACTTGTAGCTGAGAACGGCCATGGTGAAGGGAGAGACTGGCACCAGCAGGCTGAGCGTCAGAGCATCAGTGGATAAAGGGGTGAGCAGACAATAAACTCACAGTATCTTTAAGTTAGTCCCCAGAATATTTCCATGTACACTTCCATTGAAAAGTTTTGTGTCACAAACTTCACTGGGTTGAATGGTCCTGATGCTTTTAGGTTGTATAAAGTCCTCTTTACACATGGATGTTATTTTAAAATGAAGGGTTTGTTTTGTACATGTATGTAAGGGCAGAAAGAGACAAAGGAAGTAGTAAATCAGAAGTCATTGGTGGAAGAAACTGGCACAATTATGTCTACAACAAGCTGGAATTTACTGACAACGTGTTGCTTTAACAAAGTTATTGGAACCAGATCAGTGAATATCAGCTGAACATACAGCGGACTGACAAATCAAAGTTTAAAGCTGTTCAATCAAACTGCAGAGGGACTCCGCCGTGGGTCAATAATAACTGAAGGTCATGGAGGCTTTTCTGAACTGGAAAACAAATCCAACTTCCAACAGTATTCTCTCCCCTGTCATGCAACACTGTGGGGACATCGGCGAAATTAAAGTTTGAATCATTTAATCCTTCTTTTGGGGCCAAAACTATCTGAAATAAGATCAAACTTGCTGTGCAGCTGTTGCAATGCAAATGTAGAATAGTGCAAATATACAAAACACTGAGGCAATACAACAGTCAGAGCAAAACATAAAAGTACATAACAGTGTAATGTATAATACATACATTATATACAAAGCTAAAAACAGGCTGCAGCATGGATGATAATATGATAGGGTTGCATATAGATATATTTCTAATCTGAAGTAGGAGAGAGTAAGACTTCTAGAGGAGGTGGTTAATAAAATAATAAAAAGGACGTTCATGACAATTTAAATCATTTTTCCTTTAACGTATTGCACATCACTGAGACATTAATCCAGAGAGAGAGACAGTAACAAAAAAGGGAATCGTATCATTTCCAAATTCCAAACAAACTCTTAAAGTGTTTGATGGAGTCATATTGTCCTGTCCTGTGTTACTGCTGACTGTTTGACTTCTCACTCTACATGCAAACACACATATTCACATAAACTCATACAGTGAAGCACACTCTCCATCCCTCACCGTGTTTGGTTTGGTTGGTATAACTCGTCATGTTCACGGTCATCATCTCTGTTGTATCAGGTGTAAACGTGGCCTGAAGTTCAGTGTCATGAAGATTATTTGGGCGATAACAAATATGTGATTTTAAGATAGTTTGAAGATAAAACTGGTGATTTCAGTTTGCATGCTAAAACTCCTCAGTATAAAACATTTCTGGAGCATTTCTGGTGTGAATGAACTACCTTACATACTCAAGGCAAAGACAAGTAATATACAGAGTCTAATGGGGTTATGAAGTTATTAAACAGTCTGGAATGAAGCCCAGCCTTAGAAACTGTAGGGATAAAGCTCCGCCCAGGACGTGACTCAGCAGAGACAAAACAGGAAACAGTTATTCTGACTCAGTGAGACGACAGACTCACACACACTCAGAGACGGCTGATAAAATCCCCCCAACAGGCAAAAAACCACCTCTTCCACTGAGAGAGAAGACAGGTGGAATACTGGGAATACTGGAAAACTACCACTTCAACCAGCTGCTGAATCCACAGGCTGAACAAGAGATTTAATGGAACAGAGACTGAAAGTGAAAGTAACTTTCTGGGAGCAGGGAGAGGCTGAGCTGCCTTCCTGTTTTCAGCTTCATTCGGAGACAAAATGGCTTCAAGATTAGAGGAAGATTTCTGCTGTCCGGTGTGTCATGAAGTCTTTAAAGATCCTGTCATCCTGTCATGTAGCCACAGCTTCTGTAAGGACTGTCTGCAGAACTGGTGGAGAGAGAAACCGATCCGAGAGTGTCCAGTTTGTAAGAAAAGACACTCAAAAGAAACACTTAACCCTAACCTGGCTTTAAGGAATCTGTGTGAGACTTTCTTACAGGAGAGAGATCAGAAACCCTCAGAGCCTCTCTGCAGTCTGCACTCTGAGAAACTTAAACTCTTCTGTCTGGACCATCAGCAGCCGGTGTGTGTCGTCTGCAGAGATTCAGAAAAACACAGCAACCACAGATTCAGACCCATCGATGAAGCTGCACAACAACACAAGAAGAAGCTTCAGGAAACTCTGGAACCCTTAAAGAAGAAGTTAGAGGTTTGTGAACAAATTGAAAATGAGTTTAACCAAACAGCAAAACACATGAAGGTCCAGGCCCGACGCACAGAGACGCAGATTAAGGAGCAGTTCAAGAAGCTGCACCAGTTTCTGTCAGAGGAAGAGGAGGCCAGGATGGCTGCACTGAGGGAGGAAGAGGAGCAGAAGAGT
>CAFUXE010000208.1:637901-651569 GCA_903364295.1 Serranus cabrilla
TTTTTTTTTTTTTTTTTTTTTTTTTTTAAACAAAGGAAATAATAAAAAACAAAACCAGAATAAAAAAAAATGTGTCTGTCGTGTTTTTAAAAATTACAGTTTAATTTCCTCCTTGTCGGTCCACACATTTTTATCAAGAGTACATTAATTAATTGAATACTACTGTTGATTACTGTCACAAGAGATGTGTACTTGAATAAAAGAATAAAACCCAGAGTGCAGAAAAACTCTGTTACAAATAAAAATCATACATTTGAATCTTGGAATCAAAATATACCTTCATTCCGAAAAGTAAAAGTGCTCATTATGGAGATATATCACTGGATTATATACTGCTGGGTACTTTAATCTATACCAATACACCATAATTAAGTTGTTTCTACATCATTAACTGATGGATCCAGCTATATGTATATATATGTATGTATAGCTCTGATCATAACGTGGTTCCTTCTCCAACAGAAACGACCTCTGTTCCTCATCAACGACTACTTCTACACTAACATCGATGAGACACCTTTCAGGTAAATCAGCTTTTTTCTCTCCCTTCAAGCCTTTAACCGAAACCAATCTTATCATGGCAGATATCAAAAGATTTTACACAGCTGTAATATTATATATTGTATTGTGATGAAACTTGTGTTTTTGTGCCTCTTGTGTCTGTTTTTCTCATCTGAAGAAATTTAAAAACTAAGAGATCTTGCCAAAAATATATAATATTGACCAATTTATCAGTTATTTGTAACTCAAGCATGAATCTCACAATTCCAGGATTTCCAAGTTTTTTTCCCTGACTGTTAATAAATTCAGATGTATCTGTGGGATTTAACCACCAGGGGGCAGCAGTTTACACAGTATAAGGCTCACTGTGCTGCCTCTTTTGTCCGTGTCTCTGCAGCTTCGGCATGGTGCTGACGAGGGGCCACGGGCAGCTCATGTATTTTGGAAACGTGTCTGTGGAGGAAGGTAGGATTTCCCACAATCCCCTGCTGCACAGACCTTTACAACCAGCTTCTGTATCTTAGTGTTAGTTTGAAAAATCAAGACAAATCAACATGTGACAACCTCAGTTTGAGAAGAAGAATGCTGAACTTTAAAAATACAACCTCATGCACACAACTTGGAGGCTGTTAATCACATTGTTTTCATTTGAACTGACTGAAATGTTTGTATTTCCAACTGTAGGTCTACACGATCTCACATCCCCAGACCTCAGCATCGCCTCCGAGTGGTACGTCTGAAACCACAAATCAGATATATACATATACATTTCAGCAGTTTTCAGATCCTTTGCTTAAGTAAAAACACTCAGATTGTTTTAATTCTAAATATATTGTTGGATTACTATTATTGATGGAATTATGTAAGCAGCATTTTAATTTTGTAAAGATAGGGCTCATTTTAACTGTGTAATAACTTTAAATTGATCACGTTTTCACGTTAAATCTCGACCTGAAAAGTAACCAGAGTTGTCAGCTAAATGTAGCGGAGTTAAAAGTCTTTTTCTCAAAATGTAGTGGAGTAGAAGTATAAAGCCACAAAAATGGAAATAGTTACATTCCACTGATGCATTTCCGTGCAGCTTTTTATCCTGGTTTAATGAAACGTCTTTTCCTCAGGACGTACTGTGAGACGGACATCGACCCCGGCCACCGAAAATACACTCAGCTTCAGGCCGCCATCCGCTACCTGCTGGGGAAGGAGCCTGACCTCGAGTGTGAGTTCATGACACCAAGATAATAAACCTGTTAATGTCCCATACGTTGGTGTATTAGCTCCTTTTTCCATGTATACAAATATTAACGACTCATTATGTTTTGATATTTTTCACAGTTTTTGTCTTTAACAACATTTAAAAAGTCTGATTGATGAGTGTTTATTTGACTTTAAATTAAAAGGCACCTTTCTACTCTGTAGGTGACGAGTTGTTGCTGCAGCAAACTCTGTTTGACGCCGTCGTCACGGCTCCACTGGAGGCTTACTGGAACGCCCTGATGCTCAACGACAGGTGAGACCTGACAGATTCACTTTTCTATTCACACCTGAACTGCTTCCTGTTAATGGAATGCTGATGTCCTCATGGATGATTTCTTGTTGTTTTTTGTACTTTGAATGTAAATATGGTGCCAGAGCGAGTATAAAAGCATCAATATAGAGTTTGTTTTATAAACAAAAATGACAAGGAAGGATTCCACGATCCCCTCCTCTGTCTGTGTGTGTGTGTACAGGGTGGAGCCAGGTGTCGAGACGGCCTTCCTCGGTACTCGCTCCGGCCTGATGAGGATTGTGAGATACGCTGGTGTGGAGACCAGAGTGGCAAAGTAAGAGTCAAACTCGGCTGAATTCACTGTCAGTGAGAGAAGAATTATTCAGATCCTTTATTTCAGTAAAAGTACCAATAACCTTAAATGTGAAAACGAATCATTCAGTCGTTTTCACAGTTAAGTGTCGTTTAAAGTTGAACTTCTGCTCCACAGGAAGTTCCTGACCGCGGCTGATAAAGACAACCTGTTCACCATCGATCACTTCCCCCTGTGGTACCGGCTGGCTGTGGAAAACACTCCGGGAAGCTTCTTCTACTACGCCGTCAACGACAAAGGTAAAAGTAGAATATTATCATCATCACGACATGTCCGTCCCTAATCAGCTGGTCCTGAGGTGAAGTTTCTCTCAACAGGAGTGAAGTTTGTGATCGCGACGACAGCAGTGACGGTGTCATCTGAAGGGAAGACGGCCATGGCTGGAGGTGAGTCTCACTGCTGCAGCTCTGATTCAGAACGTTCAAGCTGCAGGACGTCTTGGATTTCTGTTTTATTCTTGTTTTGGCTCGTTGATTTCATTAGTTGGCCCTTTTTTTGGGCGGTTGATGCACAGACCACAGATCTTGAAGTCTTACATTTAAATCAAGTTTCCTCCAAAAAGAAAGCTGTGAAGGTTTAAAAGTCTTTGAATGAATTCTGTAAAGTTTTAAATATTGCTGCAGGCTGCAGTGTTGGTTTTAAAATGTTTCTGTGTCCATTAAGCTGTTTGATCCTGTTTACTGCAGCAGCTAGAAAAGCCATAATGTCATACCGGACGAGTGAAGAATTTAGCAAAAACTGAGATTATTTATTTAAAAAAATATGCATTTGCAGTTTATGAATTTTCAACTATTGTTCTGGGTTGAGATCGGCGTTCAAACGTGCCTGTTGGGAACAGGCCAGCTGCTCTGACTGATGTTGGCTAACGGCGAATCCAAACTTCACACTCATTACTGCACTTCCTCCTTTATCTGCTCCAGCTTTTCAAACGTTTTGCACACAGATATAGAATAAAATGAGGCATTAAATGTTGAAGAAAATGACTACATGGCCTTGTAATGTTCTGTTTAGTCCGTTTTTTTAAGTTTTTTTAAATATTAAATAAAGTCCAGAGAGTTGACAGGGATCATCAGTAGTCCGCCGGAGGAGAGATTCTCATTCTCATTCTCAGAACAATTTTTCCTTTTTTTCTTCATGATGAATGTGGTTTTCTGGCTGTTTTGGGATGTTGTCATGTGACCTGTGGCTCTCAAATTGAAGTGTTTTTAATAAGAAAAAAAAACAGTTTAGATAAATATAGAGTTTATTTTCCTCAGCATGATTAACAGTCCTTGAGTTGAATTTGAGACGTTGTTTCATGTGCTTATCACAGAAAATAAGGACAAAATAACTTAAAACATACAACCGGTACAGTATATGTGGGCTGTTGCACTCACACACTTTCAGTCAGTGTCTCATACTTTGCTATGTTGGAAAATAACTGATGTCTGAACTGTTTTGTAGGACTGAAAGCTGTTGTAGCTCAAAGCTTGCCCTCCAGGTGGCAGTAAAGCTCTAGTGTTGTTTGAATGCAGTTTACCCCTGTGATGAAGCTTAAAGCAGCATTTCCCTGACAGCAGCAAGACTTGGTTTAGAGAGTCTCTTATTTGGAGGAAATTCAACAGGGCATCTACCTACAGAGGGACAACTACTCGTCAAAGTGGAGATGATACAGATAACATGAAATACACAGAACTGATCAAGAACATAAGACGATGTGTGCAGCAAACACCAGGAGAAATGTTAATAATTTTACAGATTCACAGACATTTGTACTTTTGGAGCTTGTGCTTGTTGGGCTCAGATACATACGGACAGTTTGAACATATTCCTATTTCTAAGGAAGAAACAAAAACACAGATGAAGGGAAGTCAAGGTGCAGAAGTGCCAAACAGCAGCTTCAGAGGAGTTTAAAAGCTGGCTGAGAGATGCAGCGCAGGGAATAACAATTCACAGAGCATCCATACATTAAAAGAAGTGCTGCAGCATTCCAGTTTCACTGAATCTAGTCCGGTCCATTAGCTGTACGATCAGTCCCCGCCCAGAGAAATTCAGCACAATCACAGAGCTGCAGGGTTTCTCCCTCCAGAGGCCGTCTCATCATGTATGAGAGCTGAGGAGCAGAAGCAGCCAGAGCGTCCCGGAAGGATCTGAAATCAGGGAAAGCAGCGGGTCAGAAGCTGCTGATTCGATACCCATGCACGATGCCACAGGCCTCTTTTGGCGGCGACTCCTCTGGTGAGGTCGGCGATGACATTTGCCCGTCCTCCAGGTCTGTGTCGGCTCCGGACTCGGCCATCAGAGGCTGGCCTCGACTCTTCATCTCCCTCTGGTATCGCGCCATCAGGGAGGCGTAGACGCAGCCGTACGTCGCTGCAACCACCATCATCACGCACACCGTGCCACAAATCACGCCCGCAACTATTTGCGTGCCGTGTGCTCGGCGGACACTGACGGGCCGGTAACGTTGGCGAACACATTCGTCGTTGCTGCTGATCCGGCCCGGCGGGCAGGGAGGCCGGGTGGCGTAACCTGGCGCCCCCTCTTTGGTCGGCCTTTGCAGGCAGTAGCTGAACATCTCTGCTGGCACGCTGCGGATGTCCCTGCCCTTCAAATCCCCCGGGAGACTGCACTGCATCGCATCTACCTGCCCATCTATAAAACAGACAGAACGGGGAAACATAAAAAGAGAGAGGGAAGAACAGGGAGGGGAAAGATGAAGTAGAGGAAAGGAGAACGAAACAGGGAGAGACAGGGGAGGATTGAGAGAGATGGAGGTCATTATATTCTTAGATGTCTTTGCTCAGCATACATCCATCCAGCAGAGCGGAGATTAATTGCTTCGATTAGACAGCTTTTGAAGTACAGACTCAAAATACAAAGTGATTCGCTCCGGTTCGGTCTTAAAGCCGACTGCCAAACCTATCAACTTCAGAGTATTTGAGATTTGGAGGGGCCTGCTAACAGCCCTGCTCACCCCTGTAAATCAACCACTCCATCCAGTGCTTGAAGTCTCTCAGCTTGCAGTCACACTCCCAGGGGTTTCCCGCCAGCTGGAGCTGCTGTAGCCCCACCAGGGGCTCGAATGTGACTCGGTCCAGGGCCACCAGACGGTTGCTCGCCAAGGACAGCCAGGCGAGTCTCTGAAGCCCATCCAGCAGACCTTTGGGCAGCCACAGGAGGCCATTGGAAGAGAGGTCGAGGCCTCGCAGCCGCCACAGCCCCCTGAACACCTCCTTGCTCAAGCCGACGCTCCCTTGACTTCCATTCAGTCCCTGGAGGACCTCTGTGCTGTTGTTGGGGTCAGGGGTCACCAGGCGGACCCCGAGGTAGTTAGCAGAGAGATTGAGGAAGCGCAGGCCGTTCAGGCCGGAGAAAGCTCCGGGCTGCAGGGAGGAAAAGTGGTTCTGGGAAACATCCAGAAGCTCCAGGCTGCTGAGGTTGGAAAGATCAGTGGTGCCCAGGGAGGAGAGGTTGTTCTGGGGTAGGCGGAGGTTCAGACAGTCCTGGTCCAGCAGTGCTAGGATGGGCGTCAGAGAGAGAAGGCCGACCGCAGAGCAGTCGGTGGTGTTACCATAGCACGTGCAGACACCAGGACAGCCGTGGACCGAGCCCAGCAGTCCCAGGAGAACCAACACCAGACTGGACAGGGCAGCGTACACTGGAAGACAAACAGAAGAGATTTTTATACAAACTTAACTAGAGAGCGAGAAGTCACCAACAGCATGAAAGGAAAGCGAAGCTAAACCTTCCACTGCCACTAACAGAAAACTCACCCAGACTCTCCGGGTGACTTCGTCCATGCTGGTCCAGGTTCTTCATGTCTGTGACATCGACTCTACTTCTGCTTCAGGCTCTCATCCAGCTGTTTACACACTCAGCCGGCTCACACCAACGTCCAGCCGTGGAGAACGTCCTGGGGAAAGAATATGGAGACAGCAAAGGAGATGTTGTGATTTGGATATTTTTAGGGTCTAAAAAAATGTGATAAAACATATTTGTGACCAGAATATTTAGTGAGCGGAACGTCTTAGAGCCGAGAAATAAACTTGTCAGTCAAGTTGAGTCAGTTTTATTTATATCGTCCAAGGTCACAACCACAAGTTTGGCTCAGGGGGCTTTTTTATAGTCTGGACAGCATCCGACACCCGGCGTCCTTGGAGCCTCCATTCAGAAAAGAACAATCTCAGAACAAACAGTCAGTGCTCTGTGATGGACAAACAATGTGTATGCCACAAATATTTTGGCATTTCCTTGATGCTACTTATCAGCAGAGATGAGCACCAATATATCTGCAAACAGCTAATATTGATTGGACGTTTATGTGACTGGTTGATTTATAGCTTTAGAATAAGACACCAGTCAGAGTGCAAATAAAACCCAGAACGCTTTGCAGCTGAATTCATCCAGAATGTTTTTAAGTTATACAACTTGGCATATTTAGTTTCAGTTTCCTGCAAACAGCAACATTTTAAGGCGGATGTTTCACTTTCAGATTTTATGTCTAGAAGCTTTTTATTCGTAAAAGTTTTCCTTTGTACCGGTGATTAAAACATGGAGATTTTTATGTTTATCCAAGATTTGAAGTGTTCCAACTCTCAGCCATTGTGCATTGTCTGTGAGAAATGACAACTGAAATGGCTCCTCCTGCTTCACTACTTTACTACAAAGGATAATCCTCTGTGAGCTCTGGATTTACTTTGCTCTCTTGCAGCTTTTACACGTCTTTACTTTCATTCATCTCGTTGGTGGCAAATAAAAGATTTACTCGTTCACACTTAGTGTTTTGCACTTTCCATCTGCTCCGGGGATTCAAACGGATGATTTTCTTTTCAAGAGCCTGTTTCTCCAACCTCTCAGCAGCCGTGAAGAGTGCAACTCGATATGTGAGATTAAGTGGAGTATTTCGTGTGCACTGATTAAAAAACATCAAGCGCTTAGTCTCTGGCAGAGCTCATCTACAGTATATTGGCATTGCAGGCTGGGGTTGTGTTGTAATTCACAGCGTTTTGCTTGTCCTCAATCCTTTTCATTCTTTGCCTTTCTCGCTCAGAGAGAACACACAAGCTTCACGATGAAGTGAAATAATCCTCTGTGTTTTCATCCAACAACATCGGAGAAAAGTCAATGCCAACTTCTGCCTTTTTACCGCCCACTCGCAATTCCTGTACGCTGCAGATACAGCACAGCGTCAGCATTGTTTCACACATACAATCAAGGAAAATGTTTGTATTTTTCGATGATTCCTGCATTTTTAATTCACTCTTTTTCCTCCCCTGGATCTCCCAGGCAGTTTCGGGCACTCAGATATGCAGCGGGAGGTGTGCATGAGAGATAAAACTGCAGTGGTAAAAGAAAAGTGCTGTCACTCCATCATCTGTCGGTAGCTGCTATAAAGAGCCAGAGAAAAGCTGCCTCAAGGTCTTTCTTTTGTTGCAGGTCTTTCTTTTGTTAAGTTGGCACAATGAAGCCAGTCACTCTGCTGCAGCCTGCGTGAGGCGGGAAGGTGCCTTCAGGCCACAACTGACATTACAAAACAGGAGGAATTACAATGCAGGTAGAGGAGGGAGATAATGGGAGGACATATGGAGCGGGAAGTGGGGCTCCCAGAAGAATATTTGACGTCATTTCATCAGCAAGAGACCAAAAATTAAAAGTGCAAAGTCAGAGCCTGAACTCTCAGATGGTTATCACACACAGATCCTAGAAGATAAGGTACAGTGATGCTCAGCGTATCTGCAGACTTTTCTAACAGCATTGTTGTTTGTTTACAAGCTCAAAGCATCAAACGCTTATGTTTCCTGAGCAACCAAGCTGGAAGCAACCTTTCTTAAAGTACGAGGACTTGTTGGCTGGTTTCAGGCTCAGTGTGGGTGCAGCACAATACTAATATGCTGTGAAGGAAAATCAAAAAATCTCCAGGCTTAGTAAGTCAAATCAGTTGTGAATGACAGCTGTCAGGCCCATCAGATC
Source organism: Serranus cabrilla (assembly GCA_903364295.1). Classification (NCBI taxonomy): domain Eukaryota; kingdom Metazoa; phylum Chordata; class Actinopteri; order Perciformes; family Serranidae; genus Serranus; species Serranus cabrilla. The sequence goes on from CAFUXE010000208.1 coordinate 646,214, forward strand.
CACTTCAACAGCCTGTAAGAGGATGAACGGGACCTTTGTCAGATCTTAAGAGTATCCTATGGAGACGATGACCTCTGACCTCTCTCCCTGCCTGAGGGGTCGTAACAACAGATGGACATTGAATCATGTTACATGCTGTTGAACCAGTCGGACGGATTTACAGAAAAATGTGATCTCGTCTTACGTAAATCCCTATGGAGCCAAATAATAGAAACACAAAGCCGACGATGACAACTTTGTCGAGAGACTTTTACTTTCACAACATTGTACTCCTTGAAAACACTCCATGGACCCACTGTTGCACGCTTCAGCAGCCAAACACTCATAAAACTGCAAGCCAAGGACCAAAACAAAAGCAAACGTGGACGTTGGTATGTCATCTTCTGTTTGTCAAAAGCTCAAGTTGCTCCTGGCTGCCATGCTGCTATTCACCGTCTCGCTGCGAGCGTTCCCTCCTCTCGGCACCACTTGGCGTCTCTTTCTTTAGGACTCGTGTCTCTTAAGGACTCCACTGAGAGCATAGAGGCTGCTGGGGATAGGTTGAGGACGTCACATTCACCCAAACTCAAACTTTACCCGGCAGGTTTGTCTGTGAAATACAGTCTACCAACCTTTCAAGCTCAGAGAACATCACAGGCTTCATGCTGTGTTGTACAATCGATTTGCTTTACGGTGTAGATGAGGCGTTTATCTAATGCGACTCATAAAGTTTTAGCCTTAAAGATGGCAGGAGATTTGCAGTGTACCCACGAGAGCTTGGTCTGGTTTTGTTTGTTGGTTCTGCTTTTAGTTCTTTTGACAAGGTGCACATACAATGCCTGAGTTAGCTAAGCCAATCACTTGGTGTGCCACTCTGCTCCAGACTGAAACATCTCAACAGTGATTTGATGTGTTGCCATGAAGTTTAGTTCTACAGAGGATCCCTAATGACTTTGGTGAACTCTTTCTTTTCCTCTAGAGCATACAGGTCCAAACTATTCCATAAAGGGCCATGTGGCTGCAGGTTTCCCTTCTAATCAAGCAAAAGCACAACACGCACAAGTCCTTTAATCACATGATTTCACTATTCAAACAGCTGATGGGTTGAATCAGGTGTTCTTATGGAATAGTTTGGACATGCCAGCTCAAGAGCCACCAGCAGTTCAAAGTTTTCACTTTTCCAGTGAAATATATCAACGTCTGCCAGATTGATTGGAGCCAAATGTGGTTCAGATGTTTATGTTCTTCTCAGGATGAACTGACATGCTTTGGTCATCCTCTGACCTTTCAAGAACCATCTAACAGGCAACATTTGAATGTGCCCGATACTTTTGATTATGACCAAATACCCATCAGCCTCAGCTATACTTGTTTAGTCCCTATCGGCAGATATTAGCTTGCTAACACAAGAAAGTAACACGGTGATTTTTATACCTACAATGGTGGTTTGTCTCTTTAAGCATGTTAAAAGTGCTAATGTTGGTATTTAGACTTACAGAGATGCTGAAAGGCCTACAGAGTCTAAAAAATGCTCTAGTGGTTAATTTTACTTTGACAAAATTGCCATAAAATTAGGAAAATTTGTATAGAAATCATGATTTATCTAATCAAAATAGGGCAAGAGTAACACGTCTACATCTACACAGAGAGACATGTTTTGTAACTGCAGGTGGAAATGGAGTGGACACAACCCAAATAACTGAAATGTACAATTCATGTGTCACTGATTTGGCTATTTAACTTCCTGGCAGGAGGTGGGGTTGACACGGAGAAACTGTTTATATTCACACATATTCAGTCCAGAGAAATGTTTTTGCAAATTTAGCCAATTATTCTATACCAAGTAAATAGTTTTTGGCACTCAAACTCCAGTATCTGGGGCTCATCATGCTTGTTTTAACTCAGTAAACGGTGTTGTTATTCTAAACACTCCCGCAGTTATAGAAACTGCAGGCAAAAACATCCTCAGTTCCTTCGGTTTTTGGGAGTAAACAGCCGTTGAAACAACTTGTCAAAAGCACCATCAACCAGATTAGAAGCCGCCCACACAGCAGCGGCGGGTCACAGATTAAAACTGTGGTTTCAATCCCTGCGTCTGTCCGGCAGCCCAGATGGCGTCGGTAACTACGACTCACTCTGCTTTTACTGATGTGTCATCATCACACATCTGCTGTTGTGTTGAGACTTTCATTTCAAACACTTTCACAAGACCTGGAGTAAACACAGTAGTATGTAGTAAATACACTGTACCTCATATGTTAGCTGGTAACCTTATAACCAGAGACAGAAGACAGAAGACAGATGGTGTGACGCACTTTAGGTCCGACAGCGGCTCTGAACAGCTGTCAGTATTTCTGTCTGTCTCTGCAACAGACATGCTAAAAATATCTGTAATTTTCTAACTCTGAACTCATCGTTTAATCTCTGATCGATCTGATTGATGTGCATTATGTCAACATTAGCATTAGCTGCTATGCTAACAGAACCTGCTGGTCAGTTAGCTTGCTAAAAGGCTTTAAAACCAGAGTAGATGTTCCGGTGAGCTGAGAAACATGTTAGCAGCTTTGAACCAAACAGAATTTTTCTTTTCTCATTTTCTGTTGATACAGTCTGTTTTTCTATTCTTGGTGCATTTTTGATTTGTCCAGTTTGCTGTCGATGCTTTGCTGCTTTGAGTCCTGCTCGTCTTGAAACCATTATACACAGAGTGACAAATGACGATCATAAGTCCCGTCTCTTTCGGCTTTGTGCTCCAGTAACAGATGAGCAAGTTTGGTACCAACAAGACACTTGTTGTCAGCTTTTCACTTTGGTGGGCGCCATTTTGTTTGCACATGTTGGTTTGGTTTAGTCATGAGGAGTGAGATTAGTTCAGGTTAGTTAAGGAATCTCAAGGAATCGGAGACAGAGTAAAGCAGGTCATGACTTTCTCATGCTATGTGCCAGTCTGTGGTGAAAAGAACCACATTTTGTCTGGGGAACCTGTAAAGATACCCTGACAGTGTTTTCTGTGGTGACATTAAAGAGATTTGGAAAAGTCAGCTAGGTTGGCTGCCAAAATATTTTTAAGATAAATTAATGAAGTAATAATACTGTAATCCTTGTTGGCTTTTTGAAGCTACTGACCCTAGAAACTAATACACATGGTGCAATCAACTTTGTTTGAATGTTTCAGATGTTTACAAATGTCTTTTTTTATAATGATGTTGTTCGGGCCACAGTGTTTTTTCTCTTGCAGTACCAATCTTGGCCACTGGAGAACGTGGTGTTGTGTTCATAGACAGTTAGAAAATTACAGAACGTAATAGACAGGACGAATAATAGGGACATCATCTTTCTGTGCTCATCTCGGAAAATGTCGTACGAGTTGGTGAACAGATTTTGCATTTAAGGCTATCAGCTCGAAGTTTCTGTAAGCTGTAATGTCTCTAATGGCCACTTAATGCTGCTATAGAAATCTGAATTTCCCCCAAAATGTAAAGCCGTGTTTTTCCTTCAGTAAGTTTTGGTCTCAGCAGCTAATTTGACTATTTTTAATGTGACTGTTTGCGGCGGTGTATGTTTGTGTGATTGTCTCAGCCTGCTCCCCTCAGCTCCACCTCTCTTTGATCTAAAGCTCCACTAACTGACAACAATGGCAGTAAATCCAACCCTGAGGCTTCAGAACATCCTCTTACAAACTCTGGAAACTGTCACAGAAGCCAGTTTTTTTTCTTCTTTAGCATTATCTGTCAGGGATTCAAACCAGCAACCATCTGGCCTCAGGCTCACTCCATCAGCCTCTCAGTTTCCTGTTTGTCAGTCAACATTGTGTTTTTAAAAAAAGCAGCAAAACAGACTGTTTTTCATGTAAAAAAAAGAAAAAAGCTGGATTATTATCTCGATTTAAAACTCAGCTGTTGGGATTCTGTCACTGAAGTCCTGCCAATGTGATGTTCCCTGCTTCATCTGCAGTGCATCGCTCCGGTTTTCTGGGCTCTAACGTGGCGTCCCGCTAGCTGCTTAATGGCCTCTGACAGGCAGCCTCTCCCCCCTCCCCACCCCCCGTGGCTGCACTTTTCCTCCAAACAGCCTGAGAACGAGGCAGCCGAGCGTTTTGGTCCAAAAGGCCGAGAGCACAAACACACTGCAGCATCCACACGAGCGAGCAAGCAAGGAAACCACAGAGAACAAGTAAACAACGAGCCCACACTGAACCGACTGCACACACACACAAGCTCACTCCCACATGCTTTTAGACTCTCTCTCTATTTAAAGCACAGGCATGCACTTGTCCAGTACATGGCCAGAAGTATGTGGACAAGGGAAGATTTTAGCCAGATATATTTGTTGTACATCTCAGGCTATAATTGGATGCTTTTAGTGGTTTCAGGACCTGGCTGCAGCCTGATGATGTCCTTTACAGTTTGTGCTCCAGTTCATCCCAAAAGTGTTGAGGACAGCCAGGAAAGTTCTTCCACACCAAACTGGGAAAGCTCACTTTGCATGTTTAAATACTTATAGGAATTAGGAACATAACATTGTCTATATATGAAGAAAATTGTCAGAAAACGAAACTAAAGAAAAGGCGACTTTATTGATAATCCGCTAAAAATTAAAGTAACCATTAAGCAACTTCTGAGCTGTTCAAACAAAAAAAACAATCAAGAAAATGATAAATTACTTAAATTACTATTACTTGCAGATTCAGTGTGATGCAGCTTTACCTTTGGGATGCAAATGATGGCAAATAGAGCAAAAGTACAGTAAAGCATGTGGACAGGAGTGTCCACTTACTTCTGGCCATATAATGTACATGCTCACACACACACAGGACACACACTCTTTATCGCTTTCAAAGGCACACGCACTGTGCATTCAGTATCTACAGACACGCCGCTCACCATCTGCTCTGCTGCTTCAGCCTCCAAACAGAGAAAGAAGACAGAAACTGTCCCCCTGCTTCATCTGCAGCGTTCACAAAAGAAGAAGAAGAAGAATCTGAACTGAAGCTCGTCTGTCCTAAAAGCCAAATCTGGATTTTTTTTTTAAATAATCTGAGCCCAGAAACCAGACTTTATCTTCAAGGGCAGGAGCTGGTCTCGGCTTAAAAACGCCAGCAGCTTGTTTCTTCGTTACAACCAGAACCTGAAAGCGTCTTGAAACCAGAAACTAGGAGCTGGACTTGTAGTTTTATCCCGGATCAAATGCGGCTTGCTGTCGTCTTCCTCGTCTCCGTCCACATCGCTGCTCTGAGCTCCTCTGATCGCCTCTGAGCTCCTGTCCGACACACACCCAGCCTGCTGACTGAGGGCGAGCCAGCTTCTGTGTTTTAGAGACAGGGGGCGAGAGAGAGAGAGGGAGAGAGAGAGAGCCACATGCTGCTGCTAATGGTGCA
>CAFUXE010000208.1:651584-668305 GCA_903364295.1 Serranus cabrilla
AGAGAGAGAGAGAGAGAGAGACACTTTGCATGAGAGAGAAAGACTGTACCATGTAGTATTTCTTTGCAGTGCTGCATCACACTTTACCGATGCTAATACAGCAAATTTGAAGTATTATAAATTGGGGTCTACGTGTGTGAGTCCCTGGTGGAAAGATATGCTCAGTGGTGCAATGTGACTAAGTCAGCGTATCCTCATATAGCAGTTTGTGTTCTATCTTATATAATATGACTGTACGTTAAAACAGATGCTGTTTTAAACACGTGACATCCCAGTTTGCAGAGTGAAATAGTCATTTCTTAGGTTTCAGCATCAAAACAACTTGGCTAAGTTTAGAGGAAAGATCACAATTTGTGTTAAAGTAACTAGTTCTGTACTTAACTAGATGTAGTATTTACATAGTTGATGTAGAACGGGACAAAGCCACAAACTTTGTTTTTAAATTAATTTACCTCATATTAGAATTAAAATGTTAACTTTTGGTAGCATGTGGGAAAGAAACAGCATTCCTCTAGGTGAAGGTGTTGTTCCTCCTCCCCTTGTGGACTTTATCGCTCTGTACACTTCTTCCTTTTCTACTGTCATGATTTCTACAGCCACTAGAGGTCGCCACCTTCACAACAATGTTCAATATGAGCCGTAATAAGCAGCGCGCCTTCTCGCTCATGATTACATGGGTTATATTCAAGATGTAGGATTACTTTTGTAGGTGTCAGTACAAACAGTGAATGAGAACAACCTGACTAACTTTAGTACAATTTTGAGATACTTTGACTTTATGTCAGCTTTATTTCAGAGGGAAGAACTGTACCTTTTATTCACTGTACAGAGTATAAACATATGATGAACTATTATGATGCAGTACTTTACTGTTGTACCCAGGAGTACACAAACATATAAAATTTGCTCCAGACTGACAAATTAATTACAACATTGAAATGTTTACTTGAGTATTTTCATTTTCACTTTATTCTTCATGTCAGCTGCAGATATTGTAGTTTGTACTGCACTACTTTTATTCCACAGTTGATTTCCTGTTAGGTTGTTTAATAATACCGCATAAAGTTTTAGTTGATTTGTATTTTGTGTTTATAATGTAGTCTACAAAGACACAGATATTAAATAAATGTTGTGGTGTAGAAAATACAATATTATCTTTTTAAAAAAAAGTGCAGTACTGATCTGTTTTAATTCCAAAACCGTAGAGTAACTCTTTAATAATACACATATATTTAAAGTTACTGAAAGAAGATATGTCAGACACATTCAGGACTTTTTATTTGATTTGTGGACAATGAGAGAAATGTGATTTATGTAATTTAATCCTGATTGTAATAAAAGTAGAGACCAGATTCTCCTCACAGGGAGACGGAGAGCAAGTTTAGAAGCACAAGATGTGACTGAGATACAAACAGATCGTCTCTAACTGATACACTAAATCCTCTTCAGCCATTAGTGTTATTAAATTTAGTTTTTTTTCATACTGCTCGTATTTTAACTAGATTTATTTCAGTAAAACCAGCTGTATATATAATAATTTAAATGCTTCTTCTGAAATTGTTTCATTTACTAATGTAAACATTTCATCTGTTTGCGTTGAGTTTATTTTTCCTCTGTTCTTGTGTTCCACTCTCAGTATTGCAGAATTTTTATAAAACTAATTCCATTAAAGTCTGCAGAGTGAATTAATGTAGATTGACTGTGTGAGACAGAGAATCATTACATCTATGATTTATAAGTAGTTTTTGTCTGAAGTATCTTGGCATTACACATTAAACATCGTTTCCACAGCAACAGTTGGATAAGATCAAAGGTGGTTTGACTACGTTTGTGAGATATTTTGACCATAGTTCAGCTGCTTTGCATTAAATTACACCAATTTCAGCTGGTGCACCCAACCTGTACGTATCTATAACCAAAACCCGTTCTCTATTGGACTTTCATTACCAGAAGCTTTTGTTGCTTTTTCCTCAGGTGAACCACGTGTGCTGTAAACCTCAGTCATCAGAAAGTTCTCATTGTAAAACGTTATTGATCATAAACATAAACTCCAAGCAAAAATAATGCTTACTTAAGTACAGTTGTGAGATATTTGTACTTTACTTGAATATTTCTATCTAATTTTTCCACTTCACGACATTTTGAGACAAATATTGAACTTTTTACTCCACTAAAAAAAGTTTCCTGACAGCTTTAGTTACTTTTCAGGTCGAGATTTAACATGAGAAACAAGATCAATTTAAAGTGATTAGACATTTTAAAATTAAACCTCATACCAAATCAAAACATAAATTCATAAATAATAATAATCTAATAATATGTTCAGAATATATAAAACAATCTGAGTGGATCCATTTCTTTTGATACTTTAAGTACATTTTGATGCTGATACTTTTGTACTTTTACTTCAGTAAGTTTTGAATGCAGGACTACTTTTACTTGTAGTGAGTAATTAGTACTTTTACTTCTGAATACATTTCCCACCTCTGATGCGGGTATCTCTCTGTTAAATGTCTCAATAATACAGATGATGAGCTGAGCGTTGTTTAATCACCATAAAAAAAGCTTCACATTTTAGCTTCAGATGAGAAAACAACAGATTACATGAAAATGATTCATCACTGTGGTGAAATTGGTTGTTTGCAGCCAATTTGTAGCAGCATCCAGAAATAACAATCACAGATAACAACAGGGACAATAAAAGGTTTTTTAAACATCACATGAGGTAGAAATAAAGATGAGAATGAACAACAGACCTGTGCAGAGATAAAAGCACATGGAGGATGAAGAAACACCCAAAAGTGTAAACAGTGCTGCTAGAAAATTGGACTATAAAATTTTAATGTTCTCTGGGGCGCACTCAGTTTTTCAGCTTGAAGATTTTAATTCAAAACTTGACACACAGTAACATCACACGGGGAAGTCGGGTCAACCGGTAAAATATAAATGCAGATTTTGTCGCTGTAAATTATTCGCGCAAGCCATGAAATATTCGTGAGTTGTTGACATGAGGTGAAAAAGTAGAATAAACGTGTGGAAGCATTTTGTCCGGCGGTGGACTCGTTCACAGTGCAGACTGCAGCAGAAACAGTGCAGCTGCAGCGCTGAAGGGCGGCGATAAGGACGCTGCTGACAGGAACGGAGGGGAAGGAAAAAAAAAACAGAAATAAAATCAAACGGCAGAGCAAAGCCGCAGACCACTGAGTCTGCAGAGAGGCTATTTTAAAAAAGAATGAAACAGAGTGATGCCTAAGAGGTTTAAAGCACCCAAAGGTCAAAACTGTCACTGAACACAAATGCAGCGTCACATTTCTTCTTCTTCTGCTGCAAACTGAGCCTGCAGACGATAAACTGGACTCTCTTTAACGAGTCGTTTCACGGTGTCTCTCTCTGCCCCGTGCAGCATTAACAGCAAGTGTTGGACTTATTTACACTGCCGTTAAAAAGCTCGTAATCAGCTTCTCCTCTTTCCTTCAGTGTTAAATAATTTAACAGATCAACAGTATCATTTTAAATGCATCATTTACTGTTGAAGTTGTTCTCAGTAAAGTAAAATGAATCAGACTTCAGTGTTGATGTCCCCACAGTGTTGCAGGACAGAGAATAGTGTTGATTTTTTATTTGTTTTCCAGTCCAGAAAAGTCTCTCCACTCAGAACAATGACAGCAAATCCAGTGGTGGAACTAAGTACATTTACTCTATTACTGTACTTAATTACAAACTCGTACTTTACTTGAGTATTTCCATTTTATGTAACTTTATACTTCTACTCAACTACATTTCGAGGCATATATTGTACTTTTTGCTCCACTACATTTAGCTGACAGCTTTAGTTACTTTTCAGGTCGAGATTTAACATAAAAAACAAAACATTTTTACATTACCATATTAATGTTAATATTTAGAATATTTAAAAAACCCTAAGGACCCACTTAGGGTTTACATTCTGCATAAGGAGTACTTTTACTTTTGATACTTTAAGTACATTTTGATGCTGATACTTTGTACTTTTACTGCAGTACTCTAGAACTCTTACACAGATACTTCTTAAACTATTACACCAGTTAAAAGTACTACTCTGATTCCAAAAAAGTTGGGACGCTGTGAGAAACGTAATTTAAAAACAGAATTCAGAGTTTGAATTCAAAGTTTGAACATTAAATATCTCGTCTTTGTACTGTATCATTGCTTCATGTTTCCATTCACTTTTTTTCACAGCGTGCCAACTTTTTGGGAATCAGGGTTGCACTCATTGTAATTGCTTTTAAATGGGTGAGTCACAAATAAATGAATGCAAGATACTCTCCTGCATACAGCTGCAGCTTTTCTGAGGCTTTAACAGTGGATACGTCTGCAGATTTCCACCTTAAGTTGAAATCAACCTGAACGAGAAATCACTCCATCACTCCAACAAAACGGATGTTAGAAGCTCAATGTGAGAATTAGACAGTTGGAGGTAATAAGAAAGACGATCAGTGATGCTAATCGTCTCTGCACAGCAAATTATAACAGTTTATTCTCTGTCACCACCGAATGATCCAACATTAATGATCGTTATTCACTGTTAAACAAGAGTTTCTGGCATTTAAACGACAAGTTGAGACTCATGTTGGAGGAATCGATCTGATATGGACGAAGCTGATATCGTCCTCTGTACTGCAGTCAGTGAGACGCTCAATAACCACAAATAAAAGGTTTTTACAGCTGCTCCGCTTTTCCAATAATACCAACACACAGGAGGCTCCACGTGTCGCCTCCCATCACTCCTGTGTGTGTATGTGTGTGTGTGTGTGCTGCTGACCAGCTGCCTGTGTGAAGAACAGTTTTCATTATTGAAGTGACAAAAACCAGTTGGAGATATTATGTTGGTGTAAGTGGAAACGACCCCCGCCGGTCCTCTAACGCCGCGGCCGCTGAGTGACGAGCTGCTGGCGGCCGGGCCACCGGCGCCGACAGGATCTTTTGTTTCTCAGCAGGCGCGCTGGGTTTTTTAATTGCTCTGGTATTGACTTTTTTAAAAGTTAATGACCCAGGAGTCAGGTGGTGGCAAGAAACTCCTGAAATATAGTTCTCAAGAAGCTGGAACTTTTTAAAGAGTTTTTATTTGAGGGTTTTAGAAATTCAATATCATCTTATCGTAAAATATACATTTTTGACTTAAGAATAGAACAGATCTTTATCTGCATGTGCTTCAGTTGTAACCTCAGACAGTGCCGTGACTGGTTTTCTTTTTAAAGGTTTTATAATGCAGGTTGTTCACCTGAGAATATTCCTCATGCAGGTGAACAAATATCTGAGTTTTGCTGACTCTCTCCTCGTACTAGTTGCACAAAAAGGAAATACTCGAGTGAAGTAACAATTTCCGCCACTAGATTGGAAGTGAGTCAGATTCCTCACACGGATCGTCAGCTTGCTCCTAAATGCCGGCCGTGTTGTTCGCTGTGATACTCGTAGTAATAAAGCTGCTCCAGTACATTACTGAGGGACTGAGGGCGTCATTACGCCGTCTGCTGGGAGCGCACACACCATCAGGCTCGTCAGTGTTTACATCCCTTCATTAGCGTCAGGACACGACAGAGGTGAACCCAGGGTCGGATTGATTTCCTGTCCTCCCTCTTTTCCTGCACAAACACAGCAAACTGTTCAGCTCTGCAGAGTCCATCTTGTGCTGCGTCTGTCTTTAATGCGTGTGTGTTTTCTATTTTTAGCTATCGGGGTGCAGATGTCCTTGGATTTGCTGGAAAAGAGGTTCTGGGCCATCGCCAAGCAGGTGACCAGAATACACACGCTCACACAGTGACACGATTCTTCATAATGATAACAAACTCCCATCCCTTCAACACAAACATTAACCCTGACTACATTTACACAAACATATTAACCTTGTTAACAGTTTCACACAGGAAAATTCACAAAAGGATTGAGTGGCTTTTGCAGCCGCTAATCCTGCACAAATAAGACAAAAAACGAATGCACCCTCAAACTGTGCAGCCATGCAAACAGCCTCTCACTGCCCCTGTGCTATTTGTATTTCATTTAGGTAAAATGCAGACATTCGGCACCAAACTGGCCCCCTTTCTATGCAAATGAGCCTCATTGCAAAAAGAGTCAAATTAACAAACATTAGTGCTAATAACACACAGTTACAGTGGGATTATTAGTGCATTAATAAAGGGTGTCCTCCACCTTAAATGCTGCTGTCTTCTTTAACAGTCTGCAGGTGAGCAGCTCTGACAGACTGAATATTAATCTTGAATGTGGCTCCTGTCTCTATTTAAACGACTGGTCTGAGTTTTGAGGAACGCCTCTGCACGTCGTCAGTCAGAACCTGCAGCTCCACCTGAAAATGTCATTTGTCTTTCTGACGTTCTCGCAAATCCACCCTTTTCCATCTTTGTCACATGAATAATTGCTGACAGATTCCACTCAGATTTAAGACTTTGTGGGTGTATTCGCGCTGTCTGCCTGTGGTGCAATATCTTTTGTGAATCGGACCTTGAGGTGTGCAAGTTCTGAAGTTCCTCATAAAACATTTCAGGTATTTACATGAAGTCTTCTTCACTGCTTTTGCTCACTGCTGTGTTTGTCAGGGCGCCTTTAAGTTTCTGCAGTTTATCTCAAGTAAAAATACACTCGGGGGCACAAACTTTGCCCACTAGCATTTATAGCTTAGTGACCAAAGTTCAACTAAAATGAACTTCGACCCCAATCACACTGACCTGGACAGCAGCTGTGCACTGGGGTTCCAACATTAATAGGAGCTGAACGTTGTGGTGACAGATGCAGAGTGATCTGCAGTCAGACTGAAGTCGGCTAATTAACGACCGAGCGTGCAAAAACGTGCGTCACCAAGTTTCAAGCAACATCAAGTTTCCAAGGGCGAACAAATGGTTTTTACTCTGTGACCATCCAGAAATAATCCTCCGGATCCAGAGGTCATTGTTTTAATTTCCCTCCTCCTTCATTAGGGAGCGGAGCCCATTAGTTGTGTGCATTAAGTCCCTTTGACTTGTCATATTAAGGCTGAAATGAAATGTGCACAGAATAAGATGTGAACAGCAGGATTTGACCCCGTAGAGACCAAAGTAAAGATGACGTTTCCTCAGTCTGCTCTGGAACAGCTTTCATTCTGTCCTCTTTTTCCTGATTGGTTCAAATCAAGAGAAAACTGACATGTTAAATTCAACCAACGATCTTAATAAATGAGTTCAATCACATAATCGTCTAACATTTGTTAACGTGTTTGCTGACTGCAGGAATGTTAATATGGTGATGTTTATATTTTAGCATTTAGTCCGGTTTAGTGTTCCGTTAACTCACCTCCAGGTCAAAACTGTCAAGACTGTTTGCTGCAGGTCAGGGGATCAAAATGTAACTTTACATGGAAGCTCAGCACAGATTTACTTTGCCTTATCATAGTCAAGGTGTTGGCTTGTAAATCCTATTCAATCTATGAAATTATAACAACAAAAATGTAGTGCCAAGGCCCTGACAGCCCAACAATGTGCTAAACCACCAAACACCAACTTATTTCTCCTCTGGCGCCCTCCTCAGGACAAGCAGTAAATGTTTTTATTCTCATCCTAAAAGTGATAAAGATCTAATAAAAGGAAAACTTTTTTATCCATCCAAGAGCTGCTGATACGTGGGACGGAATCTGTAATAATGAAATGACTTGATAAAGATATAAATATGCGTCTGACTCCCCCGTTTGGACAGTAGACAGTTAAACTGTAGCTCCCTCAGATCTTTGACCTTGCGACGCCCCCTGCAGCTCGGTGGAGTCGGGCCGCGGCTGAATGATTGCAGATGTCCTGTCGAGGTTGATGGTGCAGATAACATTATTAATTAGAGCTGACAGCTGTGACGGGCCGCTTTAATGTGACGCCTCGCCGCTGATCACCAACAGACCCTTTAAATCCTGAGCTCCATACAATGTTTCTCACATTTAATAAGACTTAAGGTCAGTCTGAAGTCTCTTCTGTCTGTGAAAGTGTTTATTTGTGTCCTGTTGCATTCGTTTCACTGCCCGAGCAAACGGAAGCTGTCAGCCGCAGTTTGATACAAACCCGTCTGTTTGAAACACAATATTTCAGCGACCAGTTCAATCAAGTAAACTCTCTTTAAGCTTAGTTATGTGTCCTGACTGAAAAAGATTGTTTTTCTTTACTTACTTAGAAATATTGCAAATGAAGTTTTAATTGTCAAAGAGAGTTATTTAAAGATATTTAAACAGTTTTCTCTGTTTTTTCTCCACTTCGTCCTCGACTCTTCACCCTGTTACTTCCAGCCGGCCGACACAGACGTGAGTGAACACTATTTCTTGTTTATTAATATATTATTTTTATTCACCATTTTACTTTATTTTACACAATATTAGTCGTGTTCTTAGTGCGCTCTGCATAAACCATCCCAATAACAAATACACTACAAACACGTTGCAACACATTCAAGGAAAAGTCACATCAGAATATTCACGTTTTACATCCTGGTTACCAACAGTTTTAGACTACTTTACTTAAACAGTTATTTCACGGTTACCTTCAACACTCCTCTTTAGTTCTGTTTGCTCATTTAAAAGAAAAGTCCACTCCAGGGTTATCTAAGAAACCTTGTCTAGAAGAGATGGAAAACTTGTACTTGTACATTTAAATAAAAATAGATACATAAAACAAAATACAAAGTAAGAAATACCAAAGCAACAGAAATGATCAGTTGTTCATCAACTTGTGATCAGACACTTGTCTTGTCTGATCACATTTGAACCTGTGATTTAGCTGTCAGGCAGCTCCTGCAGCTCTGATCTCAGTCACTCAGCTGGTTTCTGTGTGATGATGTGATGACCTTTGACCTTTGCATCTTCTTCTCCCTCCTTCTCTCAGTGTTCGGCCATCGAAGGCGTGTGTCCTCTCAGCTGTGAGAGCGCTGTAAGTATCCATCTCTGCTCTTCTGCCTGTCACCAAACATCAGAACTTTTATGTTGAAAAACCTCTTCACACGTCTCTTTCTTCCTGTTCAGGATCTGAACTGTTTCCTGGTCGACAACAACGGCTTCATTCTGCTGTCCAAAGAGAGGAACGAGGTGAGACCACAGACCTCCAGCTGCTCAGCAGCAGTTTTAGTTGTTTTAGGAGGCTGAGCGAACCTCTAAACATCTGCCTGTTTTATAATGAGTGGATTGAATAAAAAATACAGAATTTGTTAAAAAAAATAATACAAAAATATAGATAATAAATCAATTAAATAATTACTTAAATTAAAAATGTTTACATTTTTTAAACACGCATTTTAAAAAATAAATATTTTGAAAAATCAGAACAAAAAACAAAATAAATTAAATAGAAATGTAAATAAAAAGTTAATAATTCGTCTTACATTTGTTTTTTTATTATTTGAAATATTATTTTGTTGGAAATAAAAACTGTTTAGGGAAATAAAAGGGGAGGAAACAATAAATGAATTAAATAAAAACATTTATACATTTATTTGAAAACACATTAAAATAAATAATTAATTTGAAAATTAATTTTAAAAAACAAGTAAAGGGGAAAATTCAATAGAAATGTAAATCGATGAGGAAGCAAATTAATGTGATTTGGATAATTTTTTGTAATCAGTGTAACATGAAAGCATGTTTGTTTTTTTTAGTTCAAACTCCCTAAAATCAATCCGAAAA
Organism: Serranus cabrilla; assembly: GCA_903364295.1. Classification (NCBI taxonomy): domain Eukaryota; kingdom Metazoa; phylum Chordata; class Actinopteri; order Perciformes; family Serranidae; genus Serranus; species Serranus cabrilla. The sequence goes on from CAFUXE010000208.1 coordinate 661,261, forward strand.
CTTTCAAGCTGACAGTATGAACAAAATCTCTGTTTCAGCCCTGATGGATTGATGTTTTTAGCCTGTTTAGATTTTGAAAAATTAAGAAAAACAGCAGATACAGTTCTTTAAATCGTTTGTTAATTAATTGGGAACACTTCGACCTGATTGGTTTAACCTCCTCAGAGTCAGGAAGTAGTTTTTTTTAATTGTATTGATGTGTGTTGGCGTCTTCACGGCTCTCTGGATCATTTAACGAGCTCATAAACAACATCTGGACGGCTCGCAGGATTTGAGGACGTTGGTCCTGGGTCTTAATCTGCGTGTGGAGCATTAGCAGTGAAATCTAGCAGCTGCGGCACCTGATGACCTCATCTCATGATGGGCGGGGCTTAACCAGAGCTGGACACACGGCAGATTAAACACATGGCAATCAAAAACTAAAATATGTGTGTTTAGATTTGACTAAACTTCAGTCAGCTCGAAATTTTTACCAAAACCCAAATTTAGTTTTTACTTAATTATGATTCAATCATCATTTTGACTGACTTTCTATCTTCACTAACTTAGAATTTAAAGTAACTTAATTTAGATAAATACATTTTTTATTATTGTTTGATAATCTGTACCTACTTCTCATAAATCTAATGATAATATCCCAATGACACGATATTTTACTGTCTCTGTTTGACCTCCCTGGGCCTCCGTATGCTGCACATATCATCTCTGTAGAGACGAGCTGTCCATCTGACAGCTGCTCGTTAGCTCTGGATTAACTCAGCCTGTTAAGAGCCATATTACTGAGGATTAATCCAGAGCCCACCATGCGACCAGAGCTCACGCTCCACAGCTCCTCGTCTGCTGAGATATTTACTTCTATTTCATTCCGTTAATCGCTTCCCGGAGCTTCATCGTGTTGGGTTCAGGCTTTGTTCCCGGGAGTCAAACCTGTGATGTTTGTGTACCGGGACGGTCACGGTGACCGTGAGGCAGCCAGCTGTGCAGCCGAGCAGCAGCGGCAGCAGCTGGCTGCGCTGAGGCCAGCAGAGGTTTAACCATCATCCTGTGACATCTGTAAGGCTGACGGGGTCCAACGGACCTCTGGCTTGAGCTGCTGGATGAACGTATACAGTCCTGCAGTCAGTCACTGTACTAACGTGTAACAACGTGCAGGTCTGGCTGCAACAAACAGCTGGAGCAGTTTGTAAAGTTTTCAGTAAAGATCTCCTTCAAACAGTCTGATCAGGAAGCTTTAATCAAACTCAGTAACTTTGTCTATAGTCTGAAGTCCAAACAAGACAAAAGTCAGTTCATGTGATCTAAACTATCAACTTAAAAATATCAAACTCCTGCAGAGTTCAAGTTTCTTTTAGCAGACGCTTTTGTCCAAAGAGTCTTAAACCTTAGAGTTCCTACAACACAAGCAAACATCTGGTCAGAAGATTTTAAATTCTTCCGCTCTGTTTCTGTCACATGTTGAATATGTGTGAAGGTGTTCACTAAAGAGCTCCTAAAGAGTCCAACCTTAGAGATTGAGTGAGACGATTGAGGCCACATGAACTTTCATGCAGAACTTGAGTTGGATTGGTCGGAGCTGCATATTGATTTTCTGATGATAGTGTATATATATATATATATATATATATGTATCAAACAAGCTCTGATGATCTAGACAGCGGATAGGACTGTGACACAACACGATTAATTAATAGGTTATCATAATCAAAAGATGGACAAGTGTAGTATCCAAACTGCAGGCGGGGTAATAAATGTAACTTTCTTCATGAAGTACTGTGGTGCTGCACAGATTTATTTCACAAACATAAGAAAAAAATCTTTCAATGAAAATAAGTGCAACGATGCAAAAATGATCATTTCTTCCAGTATTGTTGATCATATCGCAGTTGCAACATCAGTAAAATAATTACAAATGAGATTTTTTGTTTTTTCAAATAATGCAGCCCTACCTCCAACAAACAAATCTCAGTGGTGATATCTGTAATTAAACTGTTTGTGTGACGATGTTGAAGTAAAAGTAAAAGTAGAACCAGCTTCCACGCTGCGCAGCAACGTGTTCTGTGTAACCTTAAAGCAAGAATCATTTACTGTAGAAGCTCATTTTTCATTATTTGCATGTCTGCTGCGTTCCCAGCGGCCTTACTAAGCAGATATTATGATAAAGTGCTTCCTCCGTGTTTTGCTGAGCTCTGGACTTTACAGGAAGTTTGGTGGAAACACCCAGAATCCTCCCCGGAGGTAAAGGTGCAGCTCGTGGTGCGTTGCAGAGCTCGGTAAATATTTAATCAGGGGAGAAATTAAGTCGGTGCTGACTAAAAGAAATGGGTCAAAGAGAGGAAGTGTAGTGAACAGGGCGGTTATTGGTCGTATGCAGAGAAAACGTCTGTTTGCTGTTTATCCTCAGGTTAGACTGACTAACACTCACTATCATGGACAATAATGTGAAATTAACAGCATAGACATAGTAACCATCCAATAACCAGAGAAGACTTACTGTTATTTATATTGATTCAGTGGTAAAGAAACTAAAGCTTTCTCCAGAAGTGCTGATTTTGAATGCTTGTGATAAACTGAAGGATGAAGTGTCCTCCAACTCCTTAAGCTTTAAAAAGCCTCTTGGATCAGCTGGAAATGCATCATCACAGAGCTGTAAACAGCTGTTTGTTTTAGAGATTCGTGGTCCTCACAGGACAGTGAAGCTACAAACATACGACGGGCTGCAGGTCTGTTGATTCCAATGGGAGAAATCAAACAGTGAGCACAGATTATGAGTCTTTTCGCCACATTTCTTCTTCACATTCTGACACAAAAATTGCATTTTTCTGATGGACAAATCATCAGAAAATAAAATTAGTTTGAGATAATTGTAAGATCTGGAAACATAGAGCCTCTGAAACCTCCTAGCACCAGTTTCCATAATGTGACTGTCGTGTAAATATCTAATGTAAGCAAAACAAATGTAAATGAATTATTCTTGGAGTTCACAATACTTTCAAACAATAATAAGTTAACTTTACAAGTGTGTGTGTTGGGACTACACACTGCCTCTGACTAAAGAGTCTTACTGTCCCAACAAACACAAATTCACACACTGACTTGTACAATAATTCTCCCCTGAAAGTCTTTGCACAGATCAGACTCACAGGCTGCTCCATCTGCGCTGAGTGACAGTATGAACCAATCGCAAGTCAAACTTGATTTTAAATTCATTATCAAAAAGAAGTGTAAAACAAATACATGAAATGCATACAATCGCATAAAAGTGTAGGAAGGTAGCATGAAATCTGTATTAAAACGTGCAGCAGAGAGAAAGTGCTTCACTTTGAAAAGACTTTAAATAAACATAAACAGAAAAGAAGCTCAGTAAGTACTTTAACAATTGTGTGTGTTGGGTGTGTTCACGTTGCATTGGTGAAACTTGTAATGCATCATGTAATGCACACATTTTATGGTGATTTACCGACAGTAGTTGAGATGTTTGATGTGGCCTGCAGGACCAACGGAGCGTCTGTGGTTTAATGATGTTAGTTAAGAGAGCTGCAGAAGTGGAGCTGCTGCTGCAGAGAGTCTGACTCTCATGTTTTAGTTCATTTCAGCATGTTTACCCTCTGCTGCTGCTGCTGCTGCTGAGGCTCAAGTTTCGCTGCAAGCAGCATCCAACACTCAGCAACCTGCGAGTCCTCCGAGGCTGCTGGGAAACTCCCGTCCAGACGGAGATGAAGTGTGGGCAGAGAGCAGCTTGTAAACGTGAACAGAGCTGCTGAGACAAAACGCTCTGAATAATTCAGACTCTGCTGCTGCTGAGAGCCAAACACACTGCAGACGCTCATAAATGACGTTTAATCACAGGCCTTCAACGCTTCACACCGTCTGTTTGTATTCCTGGTGTAACCTCCCGGTGTTTCTACCAAGCTTTTTATTTTTTTATTTACATCTTTTTGTGTTTAAAAGAAGCTGCAGACTGAAGGAGACTCCTGCAGAAATTAGATAAACTGCAGTGACGATAATTTAATTCACAACTTTGGATTCTTTTGTCTCCGTCTGAAATTGAATTCTCACAGCAGCCAAGAAGAGACAACAACATTATCTATCAGACAAAATAAAATTATTGAATGAGAAGTACGTGATCACACTGGAAGGAGGTGGAGGCTGTCTCAGCTATGTCCTGTTGAAAGTGCATTAACATTTAATAATACCTTTATTCTGTTGGAATGAGACGGCGGAGCTGGTCTGGGATATGAATCTCAGCATGGACACCTGTCTCTGTGTCTCTGTGGGACTTTCTAATAAACTTTGTTCATGTTGTTTTTTTCAGATCGGGCGCTTCTTTGGCGAGGTGGACGGGTCCGTGATGGCGAACCTGATCAAGATGGGAATGTACAAAAAGTAGGTCTGATGGACAAAAAGTACTTTATCCGACATGTTAACCTTTGAGCACTTATCCTAAAGGTCAAACATGACCCGCATCACTGAACCCCCAAAATAAAGCAGCTCGATTGACTTTGAACCCCAAATTTATTTTGAAAGAAGAAACTAGAAAAACACTGACGCAGACCTTCGCCAAGGCAATAGGGTCAGTTCCTCAACACCAAACTGTACACTTGAAGGATTATATTGAAAGATGTATTTTGGGACACTGGCATTGAAATATTTCATCCACTAGATGGCAGCAGTTAGTGAAGGCAATAGGGTCACTGGGCTTTTCCTCTGCTGTTAAACATGGATCATAAATGTGAGGGAAGTTCAGCTGTATGAGTTCTTCTGTTGGTCCTAACAAGCCTCTGACTGATGTTGTTACCTTAAAATACATTCAGAGTATTTTTTAAAATTCATATTGATGTGTGTGTGTTTGTTTGTTTGTTTGTCTGCAGAGTGTCGTTGTTTGACTACCAGGCGATGTGTAAGAACAGCCATCATCACGCCAACAGCGCCCGACGTCTGCTCAGCGTGAGTTACTGTTAACCTCACAGTACTTCTGTTAGTTACAACTCCAGGTTAAGTTACTCTTGCTGTTACAAGTTGTAAGTAGAGTTGCATCAGATTTACTAACTGCTGTACTGACGTTTTTAAGTCAAATTCAAATTTAACTGTTAACTTCTACTCCTCTACATCTTAGAGGCCAATATTATAATTTTTACTCCTTTAATTGTCTGATAGCTTTAGTTACTTTCCAGATTATAGTTTTTTTTTATCCTCCTGTCCAGTGAAAACCAAGTATCTCCACAGTTTAACTCTTTAAACTCTTTATTTTTAAGAGATTCATGGTTCTCACAGGACAGTGAAGCTGCAACCACATGATGATTTTACAGAATATGATGCACTGCAGTAGATTAAACTACCAAACAGGATATAAAGGAGTTAAAAGGAGCACAAAATGCAAGATTATCAAAATAATGCAGCAGTAATATTAACATCATAATGATAAACACTGACAGGGAACATTTTACTGCACAATGAATACTTTTACTTTTCATTTACTTTTTCACTTTGAGTACAATTCACCAATAATATTTACGTACTTGACAGATAAAATAAGACTACGTTGATTTTCTGCAGGTTTTTGTCATATAAAAAAAAATCCCAATGTTGAAATATTCTAAACTGTTCTTGTATTAATGTTTTTCTTTTCCTCCTGCAGCCGTTTTACGGCATCGCGGCGTTAATAAGATGGTTCTTCTCCAACGCTCTGATGTAAGTGTCACCTGTGAAGAGAGTCACAGTGAGAGTTTGGATCTTTTCCCATTTCAACAGTTAAATGAATGTGAAATACGTCTTGTGGATATGAGTGGAGGATTTCATGTTTTTAAATCTGAGTAAATCAGAGAGTGTACGGGTAGAATTCAATTCAACACCTCCGAGATATGGACTTTCTCTCCACAGCTCATAGTTATTAAAACTATGCAGAATGTGATGATGTGTCGATACAATACAGAACACTTTTATATGTTAAATGTTGTTTTTGTTGTTACCAAAGTGTTTGTGTCTGCTGTCAGGTTCCTGCTGGACTTTAACTTCTGTGGTCTCTGGCACTCCGATTATTTCGTGGACGGTAAGATGTTAAACTTTATACACACAGGTGGAAGAAATACTCAGTAAAAGTACTAATAATACAGTGTAGAAATACATGGAGAAGAGTCACAGTTCAGTAAAAAAGACAACAAAAAACTTAGAAAACACCAAAAGTGAAAGTACTCATTTCATAATAATGGATAATATATTATTAGATTATAATTCTTCTTCTTTTATGTAAAACATATTTAGATATGTTTAATTGTTGACCTGGCAAAGAAGGCAGCACAGCTACATGTTGATTAACAGTAAAGGAAACTAAAGTCCATGCATCAACACAAAGGTTAAATATACACAGATCATTTATGACAATATTTATATGATTACAGCAGGAACAGCTTGTGGTAAAAACTGTTGTTTCAAACTAGTTAGAGCGATGAGAGTTTGTTTTTCTTTATTGGTACAAGTCAAACTAACAAAAACATTAATTAGCTGTACAGGAAATTGTGCTTAAACAAGATCCTATAATGAATAATTAAAAATGACACATTTTTACATCATAAGCAAAACAATTTAACCTGCAAGTCACGCCGACTGATTCCAGAGGGGAAAATTAATCAATAACTCATACAGCGGCTGAAACAGTTGAGTTGAGATTGATGAGAAGAGAGTCACTTTCATAAACATAAAACTTTGATAAATAATATTTTACATTATTATACATTATACAAGCAGTGTAAAACATTGTCAGCCGATTCTTTAAATGATAACTGAGAAAATAACAAAATCAATACAGATATGAAATAAAATAAGAGTTAAAAGATGAAGTTTAGAGTTGACTCTGTCGGAGCACGGACAGGTGGTGTGTTTGTTTCCTTCATCTCATCGCTGCTTTATGTCTCATTCACAAACTTCCTGTTTAAAAATGGCGGCTTCATCTTCATCATCATCATCATCTCCATCCTCATCATCAACATCGTCACCTGGACACGTTCTGTTTCTGCACCATCAACCATCTTCATCATCTTCATCACCTTCA
>CAFUXE010000209.1:18763-91398 GCA_903364295.1 Serranus cabrilla
GATAAAATGCTAATATTAAGCCTGATGTTCTATCTACCCTACAGAGATAGTGATTCCCCTTGTCATTATTTTTATTTGCCTTACTTTTTGGAGTTTGGTTCGGGCAAAAAGATTTCAATTACATCCATAATCAAATATTCTATAAAATGTTATACTTTATTACTATTAATCAAGTAATTTTGATTTGATAAATATATCTCCCCATCTATATCCATCTATCTCTACCTAAATCTAAATCTATCTCTGAGTTATTGTGTTGTTATTCTTTTGGATAACTAAACCTATGGGGGTGGGTGGTGATATATAAAAGGTGTGCTTAATATACAATATTCGGTACCCCTAGAATTCCGTATGGCTCCAGCCTGCCGACCCATTTCAAATGGTCTAGTACCACCACTGAGCAGTGGTGCAGCCGCTTTGAAATTGAAATTGAAGTGCTTTAACTGCTTGACTTCTTTTATCTACTTCACTACTTCCTTCAAATTGAACAGAAAAAGAAAATTTTGCCTTGCAAGAATGTTATTCACATGAATTAGAACGCTGAACTGTCAGACTCCTCCACTTCTTCTCCCGTCTCCATACAAAAATGTATCTCACTTTTCTCTGCATGTGCACAAAGCCACACAATCTTCCCCTCCTTACAGCACTGTTTATGTGTCGCCCCACAGCGTCCGGGGCTTCTTGTTCTCTGGTTTTGCTTCTCTCAGCATGCGTTTCAGATTTGAGCCATTTCCATTACCCCTTAGCTCTCATTCAGTAAATACCATGGCCTCTTCTGTGGGCTGAATCCCTCTTAATACCCTGCAATCCTTAACAGCACTGGGCTGAAAAGCATGGACAGAAGATTGACCCTCTATTTTGAAGGGATGATGCTTCATGGGGTGCCAGAGCAGCCACAGATTATGTTGGTTTTGTTGGTTGGCTACAAAGAGTACAGAGACAGAATGAGGTCTGGCCACCATCTTTTAAGTACAGAGAGAAGAAGAGGAGTCAGCCTTTGTATTGTCTGCTATATATTCTCATCATAGGTAATCCACACAGCATGCAGGGTCTGAAATTAACTGGGAAGTGCAAACAATGGTGAAAACTGTGCTGGATAAATCAATAAAGGTCAGCAGCATAAATCAACTTATTTAGCATCACTTTCGCACACAGATGTGTATATTCTGACCATGTGCCAATAAAACCAAAGCTAATCAAGCACTACTGGTGCAACTGATTGGCTGTTTGTTACAAAGCGCTGCATAAAATGGAATGAGGCAACATTAATACAAAAAAAATAAGCCTAATGATACCTTTAAACCATTCTGCTTTTATGCTTTTATTTAGTGTATAATGAACCTAAATGGAAATATCAGTGTATCAGAAGAAAGACTCTTGCCAGGGTGCACTGATAATGTGAATATGTGATAAGAAATTGTAAAAAAAAAAAAACAACAACTTTAAATTAGGTTGCTGCCAATCTGTAACGTTTTTGTTCAATTTCTGATGGTGTAGATGCAGCAGACTTCTAAGAGGTGTACTACAAAGTAAGTTCAACAGAGCCAGAATTTCTTTGCATGAGCTGGTTTGACAAAGCCTGAAATGCTGATAACAGATCACGGGTACCACAATGGTTGTTATCATCTTTATCTGTTAACCCAGTATTTCTTCCTCAGGCTTGGCGTGCTCTTCCAGAAACAGGGGCGTTTGGAGCATCATTTGACTCTTTTACCTGACAAACTGATGAAGAACATGCAGTGACAGAATGAAGCTCGCAGCACCTTTACTACAAGGGGGTGGCGAAGGTATGTTTATTTGTGGAAAAATATATCAGGAAATAACTTATTCCTCACATTCTGACGGCTTTTGTTGCTAGTGCCGCTCCCTCTCTTCGATCACCGTCTAGCTCGCTCAGCCACCGCTGCTCTCTCTCTCTAAACAAGCCAGGGAGGGTGGATTAACTTTGAATACTATGTTTACAAACACCAACTGACAAGGTAACATATTATACCTTAAAGCAACATCAATGACCTTTTTCTAGAGGAAAATGTCAGCACCTGCTGCCTATGAGAACCACAGTTCAAAGTCCAACAGAATGACCCCTTATTATATAAAGGGGTTAAGTGTGCATGTAGTGGCTCCATACCATGTTTACTTCATATTAACTTCCTCCAGGATGGACTCTGTCAGCAAGTCAGCAAGCAATAACAAGAGCTAAAAATAACCAGCGGGGTGGTGACAGATGCAGATAAAAACATATGGTCTCTCACAAAGCAATGTAAATCTGTCTTTGAAATAAGTCAAAAATAACTAAAAGGAAATAAACACAAACAGAGAGACATGTTGATGAAACAACAGAGTGAATGTGGCTGTGCAGGAAAAATGAAAACTAAGTGCGTAGATCTAAGGCATGTGACAGGGAAATTGTCCCAGCAGAAATCAACTGTCAAATTTAGGATGGAAAAAAAGTAGAAATATAAAGAAAAACATTTTAATTACATTCACAAAACAACACACCCCATGAATAACTGATTAGATACAATAATACCTATTTTCTATGATCTCCACGTAATACAGCTTCTCTCTGTTGGCTATCTGGCTTTCTGGTATCGCTGAAACTTCCCGCTTTCTTTCATGCGCAGTTTAACCTATACTTTCAATATTTGACAGCACTTGTGGTCATCAGTCGTTATCTCGGACAGCCAGGCCTTTCTGGTCAGCTTCAATACAAACACCTGTCTGTCAGTGTCAGCAGGCAAAACACAGCCTGCTCTGAACACTCACACGTCCTCAACTCATTACTTTTGGTGTTTGTTCTGTAATTCATTCCACCCATCATATTCTCCTACAAAATAAATTACATTTAAAGGATCCACGCGGTGATTAGAAAAGGAAGCAGTCGGATAAAAAGCAGAGGGTGGGATGAGGTAAAATGGAAAGTTACAAAAATCAATACCAATTAGGACACTTTTTCTCACATTGAATCAAGATAAAAGCCACACGAGATAAAATAGAGGAGGCTGTTGCTGGGAAACTATTCTGGGATTCATATAAAATCTGTTTATCCTGAGCCAACATTAACCGCCAGGACTTGGACAATGTGGAGGAGACTCTCTGCTCCACTTTTGGTTTTAACATAATAATGCATGCAGGTCTTAGGAAATAACGTTCCAAATAATCAAACGAGGTATCTAAAGAATTGCTTACATGCTGATATTATTATACCAACACACTGAAGCAAGCCCAAACAAGTTTTAGCTTGATAGTGGCTTAAATAATTGGTGATTCATTGATTACCAAGTGTAAATCTGTTACCCTAACATCCGAGGTCCTAAACCTAGCCAATCCAAACCAATGAAAGCAACAAGCACAAGCCAATGAGAGGCAGAGTAGGATGGGCCATGCCTTAACTATCACTATACATGGTGATTACTGCTATGACTGTTAAATGAGGCAGTGTATGTGACCAGTGTGCATTGCACTTAGAGAGATAGATTAAACTTGCAACCATCTTTCAAATTTACTACAGGGTAAATATTGTCAAATCCTTCAAAATAAATTCAGCGTTCAGATTAAGAAACAAACAAAATGCATTTAATGGTGCTCCAGCAGCCACAGTGTTGAAACAGTCTGTAGATCGTCTCTTCTAAGGTACTGATCTTCACTAAGTCCAGCAACTTGGGAAACCCATTCCAATTTACACATGAAGAAATCAAATTAAAATATGTCTTTCTTCTATCTATGGAAGATAATTTCCCTAGACAGTTTTGGCTTGTTTTCAGAAGCAGTTCTCTACGTATACGTTTCCCTGCTATACTCTTGTAAGTTTAATAGAAAATCTGTCTCCGTTGAGATACGGCTGAGAACAGAATGGGGTGTTATTGTAAATTGTACATAGCATGAGGTGTTCTGAAGTGATGTTGAAGCCCATTTAAAATGTTTCTAACCGATTTCTCTGATCACTGCCTGCTGTCTACGGGAATGACCCAGAATAACTACACAAGGAACTGAAGAAAACTTTAAGAGAAAAGTTTCTTTAAGACTAAAATCCCAAACCTCATCATGTCCACAACACAAACTAAAGCCCATTTCTATCACTTTTTTACCATGTACTTTGGCCCAGCCCAGACCTTTCATGCAAAAGGTAAATGATGCTTTAAATCAGTAAAGACGTACAACAGAAAGCAGGAAAGGAAAATAAAAGAAGTTGAGAAGGAAAGTTTCAGTTCCGTGATTGGTGACCGTCATGACTGCAGATGGTAAAAACAAGAACAGAGAACATGGGAAATGAAGCAGGAAAGAAACAATCTCGTGAAAAACGGTGCACGGCCTGTGCACCGACAAGTCATCGCTAAACCCGCCTGGGGGTGAGAGCAGAAAACAAATCCACCCCATTTATGGGAAATCTGGAAAACATCCATATTCATGATGAAAGAAAAAAGGTGTCTGACTGTGTGCAACTAAGTGTGCTGGCCACGCGATATGACTCCCCTCCCCCCGATGCATCGCTGACATTTCGGTCATCTCCAGGAGGGAGGATTCGGGTGAGGAAGAGGGCAGCTCAGCTGTGGACGGTGTCAGAGCTTTCTGCTCGAGTGCAGAGCTTTGCATAATTATACAACAACAAGTGTGCATCTTTCTGTCTGACAGTGTTGGAGGCAGTAGCTCGACTATAGGCAAAGAACATGTACTTTCCTTTAAGGGAGGTATTATCACATGTCTTAATGTTTTACTGGCTGGGAACACTATCTGCTCCATGGGAGGGAGGTCTGACTTCATACATTGAAACAACAAGCGTACTTGTGTGGGTCATTTGCACTGTGTGGAGCTGAAGTTTAGTGTACTTTTGTGTTGTTGCCACTGCTTGTCTGTGTGTGGGTGTGTTTTTGGATGCACATTTGTGGGTGGTTGTAAAAGTTTTTGCCTTCTTTTTTTTTTGCTGTGGCTAACATCCCAAAGGAAAGTATGCAAATTGACTTGCTTTAAAGCATTGGCCTGTTGAACTTATACTTACGGCTGTTAGGTTCATTGTGTAAATCACATTGCGTTTACTAATATCAGCTGTCGGCAGCTGGCTATGTACATTGGTAGTTGTTTCTTTGGGGGCTGACTTGGGTCAGATTTTTGTCTTTATTTTGCTACTTTAATGGTTTGTCTCAATGAATGCTGACTGGGAGCTCCAACAGCAACCAAAGGCAGCGCACAGTGGACTCAATTGTGAAGACTGGTCTCCCCCAAAAAACATCGATATAGGTTGTTTGTACAGGCAGCAAAATACAACTCATATTTATGTTTCGACTATCCTCTGCTGCCATCTTGCTGATGTAGCAGTCATGGTTGATGGCGATATGGCGATGGTGGAAGTCCCACTCGGGGTGGGAGGGAGGGGAGTTGGATGGGTCGTACACAACTTTTTACGTAACTTCTGTGGCTCACGTTTTCATTCATTTTGCGAATCACCACATAACTTACCGTAACTGCTGCACTTGTGGAATTTACATACATTTATTTACTGTTTAAACTGTCTTTTATAACGCCTAACTGGGAAGGTTTTTTTTGCCCTAAACCTAGGTCAGTGGTTTAGTAGCAAACATTCAACAAAACAGCAGCCTTTTTTATAACTGCAAACCATAACTGTATGTATAATGACGTGTGGGCTATAGGACGCTCCGCTAACGCCCATATGTGTCGTGGGTGGTATTGACAAACTGTGTATTCTGTTGTTTAGGTTGGAAATCTTATTGCAGTGCAAGGTGCTAATGAGCAAGCAGCTGTGCAGAGCAGCATAGTGCTAAAAGTAAGTGTGGAGAACAAAGACTGTGTCTGGTGTTGAGAGCTCTCACATAGCCAGGCCCAACTCCACTACAGACTCTCATTCAACAATCCAGCAGCATAAAGAAGTCAGAACAGGCAAGGAGAGATAATGGGGAAAAACTGCTGTGGAGCAATATTTTGATCATACCAGAGATGGAGCAGTGGAACTAACTAACAAATCAAAACTGGTTTGGGGAATTTTATTTTCTTTCTGTCATGCAGAACAAATTATGGGCTCTGAACTGTATGCATTCAATAACAGGCTTATTGGTAGCCCAACTTGCATCTATTAACAAAAAGCATAGAACGAATGATTTGCACCTGTGACATGCACCTCTGCCCTGGTATCGACCCCAGCATTGCTGTGTGGGAGACAGAATACAGAGCTCACCCAGGTCAACTGCAGCCTCTGTGTACAGGTGCAAAGTGGCCTGCTCTTTCATTGACAAGCAGAGATATTTTGCATGCACAGCAGCCTGAGACAAATGACTACCCTGCTGTGCTGCTCCGGGAATAAAAAAAAGGAGCAAAAAAAGAGAGGCAGCCAGACGCAAAATAGACCTGCTCGTTGACTTTGATCAAAAAATCTTAAAGCAGGAGAAAGACTGATTAGTCTGCTGGGTGTCAAACAGGAAATTGAAGGTGAAATGTCCAAACCCCTTCAGAAGCAAGAGAAGACTAATAGAGACAGCCAAAGCCAACATCTTCATCTGAGATCAATGCTTTCTAATCCAGGACACATGTACGCATTAATGATCTCTTAACCTCTAACACCTTTTATTTCAGCCCCCACCCGTTCAATCTCTGACCTACTCGTTTCCCTCAGCTCTGTTTGCTGAACATCTGAGGTCTCCGAATCCCAATAACTCCGTCTGACTGGACAAATACCAGTTGGCAACCATCGCTTTAAAAACTGCCTCCCACTGAAAAGTTCCCTGCTCTCCACAGAGACACTCTCCTCTTGATAAATATCTCACCGTTTAATGACGCAATTTTGCTGAAAAGTTCAAGATCATTACCAACCAGAAAGTGAGAGGCACATACGTTACCAGCGACTAAAAACAATGAGACTGCCAATTCGCCAATGAAAAATATGTCCAAGCTCGTAGTACAGGCTGTTGTATATTTATGGGAGCCCATTTGCTGCAGCTGATATTTGTAACTAGAAATGGGTAGCACACTGTGTTGTATGGAAAATGAAATATGAACCTAAAGCAAAAACAGTGAGTGTGTGGAGGAAGTCGAGCTGGAATATTCCTTGCAGGAAGTCAGATAGACGCTCGATGTCACCACGTCCACTGTGAGCAGATTAAATCTTTGGGGTAGAAAAATTTATCATGGCAGAGTTCCTCTGACCTCATTAAGTAAGCTAAAAGAAGATGTGTATTGTACAGTAGAGAAAAATAAAACAGTGCACAAGCATCAAAGCTCGCCTAAAATCTGGTATCAGCGTGTGGACATTTTTCTCACTGAATTGATAGCGTCACCCAGCACAATACCCTCAAGCCACATGCCCAGCTCACTAGGGAACAGAAAGAGGATAATAAGCATCCAACTATGACTCCATCCATTTTATTTGGATACAAGATACAACTCCAGTGACATGCAATCCTGTCAGCTCTTTCAGCTTGTGTATTTTTCACCATGTAACACATGGTTCCTCTTCTTCTTCAAAGTTGAGCTGTTCTGTCTGGTATTCAAGGATTCAGCAAGTTTTAATGAAACAAAGGCCATTATAGTTCCTGATAACCTGTTGGAAACCAGCACAGAGGACGTCCAGTCCACCATCTAACACCTGCACATGGTTCAGCAGGATGCCCAGCAGAGAAGACTCATGCATTCAGGGTTGCAGTTGGTATTTAACTCCACCTCAGTGCCTCCTGTGATTTAAAGATGAATGTTGAGATGGACACAGAGATGGTTTTCTTGTCCATGTGGTCAGAGTCAAGGGTGACAATCAAATCATTGTCAGACTGCAAGATCCAAGATCCAAGATTGATTCAACATGGGGCATCAGGACCAATTGTCAAAAACAACAATTACTGGTCAGTATTTGCTAAAAAAAATAATCATACAACAGTTTACGATCTCTGCAGGATCGCCCTAAAATCAGGACCCCGCCAGAGAGTAAGACTGGGATGCTGTATCACATAATATCATCAACTGCAGGAAACAATAAAACATGTTCTGAAGTTCCATACACCAACTGAGGCATCTTCAAGACTGAGAACTCAGAAAACTTCCTCAACTGATAAAGACTGTGACTGTGATCTTCTAATCTGTCTAATGTCTTCTGATTATTCTGATTCTGAGATGCAGATGGATGGTGATGTAAAAAACTGTTTAATAACACCCGTAAAAAGCCAATCTACAAATTGCTATTTAGAAATGATTAGGAAATATAGATGAACAATTATAACAGCTCTTGTGAATTCCTTAAATTGTAAATTAAATAAATACATTGCATATAGATTTATTTTATGTCTACTAATTGCACATTTAGTTAATATGATGTCGAATTTGGTTGTTTTTCACTTGCTCAGTTGTGAATATATTTGAGAAAACTGACATGTATGAGGCCCACTAATTAGTTTTCAGATAGAAATTAATTAGAGCAGTGTAGAACAAACCCTGTAGTGTTTGCGTGCATGTGTGTGTTTGTGTGTGTGTTTGTGTGCAAAGCCTTGGAGCTCTAACACGGTGTCAAATAGCAAAGACCGAAATATAAGTTGCTGCCAAAATGTCAGAGTCTGGCAGTGTGCAGTGATAAAGCTGCTGCTGTTGAAATAAATTAGTTCAAAATGTTAAGTTTTTCCACTAAGAAAGCACAGTCAATAAGTGTGTGGCTTGTTGTTCATAAGACCAGAGGCTGTGTTCCTGCTGGTTTCACTCCTCCGACTCTCTCTACAGTCCAACATGTTCTGAAAAGAGAGAGACTGCACAGAGACAGAGAGACAGAGAGAGAGAGAGAGAGAGAGAGAGCTCTGCCACCAAACAGCCCACAGCTCCAATGCACGGGAAACTCAAATGGATGGATACAATGCTTTTCCCATTGAGTCCATGGGCCTGTGCACAAAAGCACAGTATATCCGTGTCAATTACAACTTCATGTTCTCTAATTAGATTCACAGTGATACAATCGGAGGCAGAGGGATGTTTGTTTTTAAGCTGTGCGGCGTCTCATGGGAGGACTACGATATCCACATTCTTTTGATCAACAGATAACATTTTGTTTCAGTAGTAATTATGCCAAAGTGCTACTATAAAATCAAATTTAACAAAGCTGGGAATGTAGGACATCTCATATCCTTTGGATACATCTGACATGAAAAACGACTTTTGTTTAATTGTTTAACTTTCACACAGAATTCTATTAGCATGAATATCAATGAGATAATGCAAAAGACATTCCTATATTAATTGGCAATTCATTTTTATTTTATGAAATAATAATCTTTAAAAACCTATGCACTGTGTGGTGCCCTACAGACTTCTGACAATGAAATGTATGGAATGTGTGGTATGGATTGCTGTCCAAAAAATGTTATGACACCACAAAGACTACAGCCAGGGGTGAGACTGCAAATTTACAATTTAAAGAGGAAATAGT
This sequence comes from Serranus cabrilla, assembly GCA_903364295.1. NCBI lineage: Eukaryota > Metazoa > Chordata > Actinopteri > Perciformes > Serranidae > Serranus > Serranus cabrilla. The sequence continues at coordinate 28,170 of CAFUXE010000209.1, forward strand.
CAGTAAGTAGTCTGTATTTCAACAAAAAGATAAAAGAAAATGTTTCTCATGTTCACCATCTAGATATATCATGTTAGCAAACTACAACTTGCTGCTTTATGTTAGATGAAAAGTTAAAAGATGAGCCAAGCTCCTACAATGGCACCCCAGGCAGACAAGAATGTCTGAGCCAAATGTCATCGCAATCCATCGAAGACTTGAGCTATTTCACTTAAAACCACAAATGTAAACCTCACGCTGGCTCTTGAGGAAAAGTCAAGCCAGTGTAAGTCAAAAGGATGCTTCATCAATCATGACTTTCTGCACAAATCTTTGTGCTAATCAATCAAATAGATGCTGAAATATTTCAGTTAGTGCTGAACTGGCTGTTTGATAGCGCTTGCATTCCCTAGAGCCAAATCACTGAAGCGTTGATACACAAGGCCTTTCATGTTCAGCCAATCAGGGAGCTCTATCATCAAATCCATTCGCCAAAGATTCAGTATTCTCAGGAGAGAAACCACTGCAGCCTCATGGGAGGAGTAAGACCACCACAGGCAACTGGACTAAACAGACTGTGTGTTCTTTAATTCCTGGATATGTTGGAAAGGATACACCATATCAAGAAAAAACAAACATTACCTTCCAAGAATGGAAATTGACTGGATGTGGCGTGTAGGCCATCTGCTAGGTGTCTTATTGACTGCAGGCCTTAAGCTGATTGATCAGAGCTTGGTTGATAGATATTTATACTGTTAGAGATCACACGGTGTCTTTTACTATCACAGTGACACTGCTGATGGTTATCTGTGATAAGGCTCTTTTCCCCCTAACTATCAATTTTATGGACAGCACATTACACACTGCTGGAAGAATTTTCTGGGATTGAACCTGATCCTACCAGTGAGAGTTTGCGTGTATGCATGTCTATGTGGGTTTCCTCTGAGTCCTGCATGACACAGCATAAGTCTGCACACCAATATAGGCTCCAGAGTATTAACTATCCAAATAGAGAGTAAACTATCTGGAGCCTGTAGCTGTGTGCAGACTTATTTGTTTCTTGCAGGTAATTTTTTTGTCTTTTTTTTTTTTGCCTGAATAGTTTTTTTTTTTTATGTGCACACCTTCTATTTAAGTGTCTACCCATAGTCCAAAGAAATGCACGTTTAGTGAACACACTGGATGAGTTCTCCTTTCTGCCTTTCACATTTGTTCGCCATTGTTCAAATCCATGGTAAGATTGCATGATGCTTTCCTATCTCTGTCAATGATGGTTTTAATGTACTCACACTGGAGGTTGACATTGGTCCACAATTTTGAATGACTTGAAATAGACCCATGCACAAAACATTTCACACTCCAGATCCTCTTAGGAACCAAGTGAACCTTTCCATCAACTGGTTTAGAGCAAATAAACAAAGCTGCATAAACGTACTTTGGTCAGAAGGTGGCACTGTTATGTATTGCTGTAGGCTAAACTAAAGAAGTAGAAAAGTTTGAGCAAAAGAGAATGAAAAATAAATAAATAAATAAATATGTTGCTAATCAGACAGCTTTGGCCAACCATGAGAGAAGATATGTTTTCAGGAATTAGATTCAATTGGGCAACTTATAATTCACATCATTCACACTGACACTTATTGTTCTTTCATGTCAGAGCGGAAACAGGTGATCAGTCATGAGTTAGTCGAAAAGCTTTTTCGAATCTTGGTGTTTCCATCAAGCTTTGATGGAAACTTGGCTAGTGTCTGCTCATACATTGTGGATTAACTTTATCTCTCCAGTTTTCTTGCTAACACTGGAAGAATGCCATTAATTATGCAGACATAATATACAGCAGTTCAGCTGTAATCAATCTTCAACAACTTCATTACAGAGGAGTTTGGACAGGTCAGCAAAAGCGTTCATATTACTAAACGTTTAGATAAACCATTGCCAGATTAGGATGAAATGACAGTGCCATACATTGCCCTTAGGTGTAAATGTCTACTTGAGTTACCCCCTGTGACAGATGGTCAGATTGCCAGGGAATATCCTGCCTCACGCCCCGTGCATGCTGGGAGAGACTCCAGCCCCCCAAGAACATAAACACCATAAGCAGTTAAAAAACGGAAGCCCAGATAGATCTCTCTGATATATCTTCACACTGTTCGCTCTGCCTGTCAGTATGATGTCACTCGTTGCCATCAGTGTCCACAGGATGCTTTTCCAATTCAAATTCAATCAGGGAGAAAATGAAAATCTCACTGGGCTGTATTATTTATACACAGAGACCCTGCTTTCTTCATGCTGTGATCAGCAGCCTGCCTTCATTATGCATACCCATATATACACACACATACATGCATTTCACATGGAGTTTTATATAGCATATGACATTAAAAAAAGACTGCTTCCTATACCATCATACAATATATTCCTACCATATATGTATGATTTAGAAAGAAGGAAATTTTGCTTTGTGCAGAACTGGAACCCGGCCACTGGAATCTGTGGGAGGCAGATATGCTGCAAAGGTATTCCTTAAAAGCACTGTTTGTGTCTGAGACAGTGACTAATGCACAGTGACCTCAGGAGTCAATTGTTTAATGAGGAGGCTTGTGTTTTGGCAAGAATAATAAAAAAGTACATGGCAGCTAAGTATAACCTGAGTACACTGGAAAAATTCAACTACATTTATTGTGATTGTGAATATTATTCCTCGTGTTTTTTCCTGGTCACAATGCAACCTGTAACCTTCTCAACATCTCAACAAGTACTATTATGTCAGTTAGTTCAGATATTCCAAAATGTATATTTAGTGGTATCTACCATGACAAAGAAGTCGCTGTTACAGTTTTAATTAAGGTTTGATATCTACAATGGAAAGTGGTGTTTCTATGCCTACCTCTGCCTGTGGACTGCTACCTTGCTGAAGTGTTGCGGCTGACATGTGTGTGTCTGCTGCTGCACTGCTAATACCAGCCTGCCTGTTTTTTTCATGTCAGTGACTAAGGCTATAGAAGTTAAAACTGTTGAACTTGAAACTTTTTTTTTTTTACGTAACTTCTTTGACTCACATTTTGTGAATCACATTTTTTTATGGAACTTCGGGTATTCACGTCACCCTCGTAACTACTTCACTTCTGGCAATTACGCACATTTATTTACTTTACATTAAAGGGTCTTTTCTAACGCCTAACCATATGTTTTTTTGCCCTAAACCTAGGTCAGTGTTTTAAACATAAATTCCCTTAAACTGCAGCCTTTTATACAACCGCAAACTGTACGTGTCTGTATAATGACGTGTGTGCTATTTTTAGTACTGTGAGCCGCAAAATGCGGATATAGCTTGGATATCTTGTTGGCACTGCCCACACAGGCTGTATCCCTGATGTAGCCTGATAGGCATTGAAATACAAAGTAAGAGGTAATGCAACACACATTAGGTCATTTTTAGCATGTTAAACCAAAACTACAACTCTAATGGCTAAATACCACTGGAGTGCATATTATGGCTGGGCTGACCCTTTCAAAGGTCAGTTTGTTCAGCTGCAGGTGTTTCTTAACTGCCTTTGTGGCTTGAAGTTATTGATAAATGGCATGAAGAGATTAATGGCTGACCAACTAATCCTTAATAAGTAAAAGACCTAAGTCAGCACCACTGGATAGTATAAAGTTTTGTGAAAAGTTACATGAACTGACACTTTTACCCACTGCGAGGTGAATCGTTACAGCAATTAATTTCATGGATCTGTGTTTCCGCCACATCAACTGGGGATTAGAGAACAAAGGGAGAAATAAAAGAAAATGGGTGAACAGTGCTGAGTTTAGAGGACGACATGTCACGGCAGCGAGGTCTTAAATTCTGACGAGGAGCAGAATGTGACAGGGACCATCTCCCTGACACTAGAGAGGTTTAATCATCTCTCATGGTTTCACACATCATCGCTCCTCACTCCAGATTAGATAAATCACTCCTTTTAATAAAGCCTTTGTGGGAGTTTGCAGACTCTCAGAGGAAATCGTGATCTACGGTGTCTCAGACTGTGGTAATGTCAAATATCTACATAAGTCCCTCACCAATAATACACTGCTATATTACCTTGTTGGTCACAGAAGGTCATAGCACTCACGCTTGTCACTATTTTCTGCTAAAATGAAGCAGGAGGGAAAAGACTATTCTGGCAGCTCTGTGGCCTCAGATGGTCTGAAATCATCAGCCCAGTCTGCTGTACCTAACGGCAACGCCACGGGCACAGCCAACAGTTCAGCTAGTCATCGTAATGGAGGAGGTGAGATAATACAAGATCCTGTCAAGTGCTTTCAAACTGAGGTCCTGTGGAAGTTCAAGTCATTTGCATTTGAACTTTTTCTCCTCTGAATATCTTGCTTGCACAGCTAAGTAAGGTCGGATGGATACAAGCGAAAATGCAAGTATTGCTTGCATGAAGTGCCATTTAACAGTAAAGCAGTGCAAACATGATCCAAATGTTACTTCATACAATGGGTATCAACACAAGCCCTTATTTTACTCCCTTTCTATCATCTCTAAACCAACTCCATCCCTCTCCCTCTAATGCCAGACCACAGACACCTAGAGGAAAATCCTTCTATCGAGTTACAATCGATCCGTCCTGCTGCCATAGTGGTGACAGCAGATTCAGCAAAGCAGCTCAGATGTCCTTTATTTAAGTCACTAAATCCAAATTCTCCCGGGGGATCCTGAGGCGTTCCCAGGCCAAATAATTCATCATAATCCCAGTGTGTTTTGGATCTGCAACAGGATCTCCTACAAGCGCCTGAAATACCTCAGGGAAATGTCCACGACCAGGCGCCCAGACCACCTCAATCAGCTCCATTCAGTGCAAATGAGCAGCAGGTCTACTGCGACCTCATCATCCCATCCCTCAGGGTGAGAGCACACAACCAAGGAAGGAAACTCACTTTGGCCTCTTGTGTTTTCAATTTACGCTCTAAGTTGCAGCCCCGAGCCTGTGGCCCAGATAAGGACAGGAATGTAGATTGGTAAATTGGGAGAAAAAATTCAATTGACAAACACAATCTGGTGCATTCATCACTGCGGACGATGTACAGATTGGGAGAGTAATTTATGCAAAAGCCGTTCAGATCGAGAGCTGCTGAGCTTCCAGTGAGCCTCCAGTTGGGACACTGTCGTTTGCTCTATCTCTGAAACAACTGCTTGTCCACACAATATTCTTCCTCTGACTTTGGAATGGGAATCAATCTCTCAAATTCAAAGTTCAAGTGAAGAAGTCATAAATAAAGTTGAAAGTCATAACTTGATTATGCACCAATGCCCTGAACTGAAACATGTTTAAATCACATAGATCTCTCCGCCTTGATTGGCTTTGCATATGTCTGATTGCTTCCAGCTGGAACTGACTAGATTCATGCCTTCTCTACATTTTATTCCACATTCAGTCTAAACACACGTAAAGAAAAGAAAATAAGAATTAACCCTGCAGAAAGGCCGTATGATACATTTACAAGGCAAGCTATTACATTTGTTTTTTGTTAGTTTCTCCATGAAAGAAATCAAGAGAATTGGAAACCCGAGTCAACAGCCTAACGAAGGCAAGAAAAGTCCTGTCTCATGAATAAAGCATGGTTTACTGGGGAAAAGTTGAGCAGTATGTTTTAATTTTAAATGACTTGTGTTGAAGCTCACACTGGTCTGCACATTTATAAAGTTAGAGACGGATGTGTTTCTCTCTCAACCCACGAACAAACATATTTTGCTACTATAGGTACCAGTTATTGTGTTAATACATAAAACCAGAGGTCAGACCAACTCATTGTTTTGGAAGTCCCAAGTACGTCCTTAAGTCTTCACACTCAAGTCCCAAGTCAAGACGGACAAATCTCAAGTCAAGTCTCAAGTCCTAAATATTGAGTTCCAGGTCCTGAACTAGTCTTAATGTGCTCTTCACCAACTGTAAAGCATTTTAATAATCAGAGAAACACTATTAATTATATTCATACTTTTTAATTTCTTATTCAAACTGAAATTTATCATTAAAAAGTAGTGCTGACATTGAACTTTCATGGAAAGTACTGCTTGGGGGAAGTCACATATTTTTAATTTAAAAGCCTCAAGTCCAAGTGAAGTCATGAGTCAATGGTGTTAAAATCCAAGTCGAGCTGCAAGTCTTTTTTTATTTTAAAATCATCGATTGTTTAACTTGACTCAAGTCTAAGTCGTATGTCCACACCTCTGCATAACACCAGCACTAACAGCCAGCGGGGCATCCTCAGTGCAGTCAGCTTGTCAGTTTAAGCTGTGAGAAGCAGCAAAGTACTGTCATTTTACCTACACATCCCATGAGTGTAACCTTGGTGAGACTGCATGGCAAAGATGTACAGCTAATCATGTCCAACACATACACACTGATTCTGTCTGTCTCAGGGGAGAGGGAAGACAAGATGAAGGGGAGCATGAGGAGTATACTGCAGCGGTGTGAGAGGCAGCAGGAGCAGGTGAGAATAATTCAGAGGTTGTATCATTGGTCGACATGGAAGTGATGATAGATGAGACACTGTGGGCTATTCACCACCAGTCTATTACTGTATCCTTATTCTCTCTGAGGCAATCAAGATAAACAAAACTCCTCGTGCTTAATTGTAATTCAATGCTAATTAATTAAGCTTCTAGGGCCTCGGTGGGGCAACTATAATGTAGATTTTAATTAAGAGCTGAAGCTGCAAGGTTTGTCTGGTCCTCAAATTATTTGGACTTTTAACATTCATTTTTTGCCCTAATGCAAAAAAAAAAGTTAATAAGAATAGAAACTTCATGAAACTTCATGGAAGGTCATACGTCTGTTATCACTACTTTTATAGTACAATGGATACATTTACTATATTTAATGTGGAACATGTTCCTTAAAATGTCAAAGTGTTTGGGTTATAGTTTGGTTAGCTGCCCACATCATATTGAGCTCAGACTGTGGTGACGTATCTTGACCAATCATTTTCCAACTACATTAAGAGACAAAAAGAAACCTCAGGACTTACTGAAGTCGGTGATGGAGGAGGAGGATGATGGAGAGTCGTGGCCCGCAGCCAAAGCCTGACTGTCTTTATAGATGAAGGTGACGCTCCCCTTCTGTCTGAGATCCACATGAAAGAAGGGTTCAGCCGCTTAGAAAGCTCAACGGGGAAAAGTGCTATCTTCAAGTTAGCTGTCACGGCTATCACAGCTGTCAGCTGTCATAATTATCACAGAGGCCTTGAACTGATTGCCATAAGATGATACAAGGTTATCTTCATGACAGGCCTATTTAATACTAAGAGACAAGTTGAAGCTGGTCTAAGCATTTTCTGGGGCCCTTGTGTGCCCCCTTTCACAATCACCAAACCTTCTTGGCTCCCCTGGTGTCTCAGGAAGTCTAAAGAATGAAATTTAAGGCAATACTTCACCAAAAATATAGATTTTTGAGAATCAAACACTCACCTCTTGTAGTTCTCTCACTGGTTGGAGATATTGTATTTGCAGGGTGCAGCTGCTGGAGGATAGCTTGGATTAGCTGACCCAGTTTCACTGCAAAACAAAAAAAGAAAAGTACCACAATGTTTATTAAAAACTCAAAGCCACAACTGCAGCAGGATCAGCAGCTCCACTGTGCACTTTGGTCAGTACCAGTGATAGTTTTGCCAAAATAAGAGAAAATATTTGGCATTCCACAGATTATATTATGTTTCATGGAAAGGTTGAAATAATAGAAATTTGAAAGTTAAGGAGTAATATTTTGTAGAGACATAGTTTTAAGAGAATAAACTTTTTTCCTACTTCTTCAAAAGTTTAGGCATGAATACAGGCAGGTTATATTAGACTCAATGCTGTTTTGCAGCTTTTTCCAGCAGTGAAAGATCCGATAATCAACACTTCCATATGAGAGTTTTCACAGCAACACAAAATAATTTACAGTTCCCCAAAGAGTTTCCTCAGTTGTTATTTTTCACTTGAAACCTACACATTAGTTTAACATGCTGGAGTATCATCTGTGCAATCACAGTATCTGCTGAGCACAGCTGCTGGTCCATCACTCCCACTGTTTAAAGCAAGCTCCTTTTTTTCTTCATAAGAACCAAATGTACTAGAATGCTCTGCCACCAGTGTATGATTATTCAAACAACCAGGGCCTATGAATGAGAATGCTACATTGTTGTTATTCCTCCCATGAGAAAGTCTTTCTGTAATTATAGTTTGTCCACACTTATTTAGAAATCTCTTTCTATGTAGAGACACACAGCCCTGATTCCAAAAAAGCGAAAAAAAATTTAAATCTTCAATTTAATGTTCTGTTGAGTATGTTTTTCACAGTGTCCCAACGTTTTTGTAATTGGGTTTGTACTTGCTGGTCCAGAGTTAAATAACAACAGCTACTTGAATTCCATAAAATCTGGCCTGATGAGTTCTTGATTCCCTGACTAACATCATCAGCAGCCATTTCTCACCAAATACCTGCAAAACTAATGACATTCCCAGCAGCCTAACATGTGTTTAGTGTAAATTAGCAGCACTGTAACTGTGAGAATCTGTTAGCATGACTATCACTTTCACTGTTACATGTACTTCAATGTGACTGCTCAAAAACACTGAACTTCAACTGAAAACACTTCTTTTCTTTTCTTCTATATTCTTCTGTATTCCATGATTGCTGCAGAGAGCTCAGCCCTGTACTTTTCTCTTTTTGCTTTTGAATGCTGGCAGTAGAAAGCCAACAACACATTGGAAATGTCAGACATGCATGTTTTTTATGTGCGCCAGAGGCCAACTGCACACTCCTGTCATCCAGTGGAATCAAACTCCCTTCATGTGTCGCTCTGAACCCGATTGTATTAATGAACATCAAAGAAGTTGAGTACAGCATTTTTGTGTTTTCTGTTGCCAAAGAATCAAACACTGACAGAACTTACTATTGTGTTTTTAGTATGTATGGAATTAACCGTATGAAGGTGGGATTCAACCTTGAATACAAAGCACATTATAGAAGAGCAAGACCGCATGTAAAGTCAGCAATGCGCATAGAATATTAATATATATAAAAAGATGCACATGTGCGGGGAAAAATGAAGGGAATATGAATAGCTGTATGACTCTGCTACATTAACTTAGACACAAATCAAACTAAAGAAATAAGAACATAGCATTTTCCAATAAACTTAATAATAAAATTCAGCAGTTTCAACAGAGCCCGCAGAATCTAACAGAAACCAACAATTGTTCCACAGATGTCCCTCTGCTGTGTTCCTGAGCAGACTGAGTGACAGGTCGACAAGAACAAATTATCTGACAGAAAATGGACTAACAGCCAGAGAGAGTGACACGAGGGTGGAGGCAGAGAATCAGAACTGCTACCTGTCCAAGAAAAGCTTCGAGAGACACACTTGGACTGAGAATGGCTGTGGGCAGGTCATGTTACACAGTATTATGTGGCTGGACCTTTGCCAGAGAGCTCATTATGGAGCTACAAGGTGGGGCACAGCCTGCAGACAGTCATGCTTTTCACCTGCAAACTGTAATTAATCACAACAACCCAGAGGTGGAAAAAATGGCTTCAAATTTTGTGCATTTTGCAGCTTTCTTCAATGTAACATACATTTTGCTCAGTATATGCAGAACATTGTATGTTACAGGGCCTGATTTTATATTATAGATACCAGCCTTTGCTGAGTGCTTTTGCAGTAGTTGTGGTTAATAGAAGGGCCAGATATTGTTTAAAAAATGCTGATACTATCAATACCAGAACCCCTAAAGTTATACTGATGCCAATTTGTCATTTGATACTTGTTCTGCTCCCTCAGACTGTATGGGCTGTAGCTGCTGCATTGGTGGGCCAATCACACGACGCATTCATTGGAAAAATGCTTGTGGTGCTCGACTGTGTTTGAAATGCTCCATTTTTTTTTAGCCCATCAAGTACCAACCACACAAAAATATAGCACCTTAATACTTCAACCGCTGCTGCTCGAAAATGGTCAAATGATAGTCCACTGCCTTTTTTAATCCAATTTCAGATTTGTATTATACACTTTTTGCATAATAGTTTTGCACTCAAACATTATTAGATAAATTGCCACCAGAGTGGTAATTGTATCCCCATTGATGAAGCAGTGATTATTCCTTCACTGTGCTGCAGCAGAAGGCAATTTGCGATTTCACAGTAGAGCCTCTTCTGATTCGATGTATTTGAATGTATCAGGAATGAAAGAAAGACGCCCACAGTTCATTTCACTTAACAGTAAAAAGTGCTGGTCCTTGATGCAGTGATGTTTGTATTTATGATGATTGTAGCGTTTATGTTGTAATTATGGTGATGGCTACGAACTGTATTGCCTCTTGAAATGATAAAAGGGGAAATATGTCGGCTGTGTACAATGTTTTTATTATACAAAATGTAAATATGACTGTGATGGAGTAACTGGAAGGCACAAACTGTGCCTGCTGCTAGAGAGCTACTACTGCACTGCAGCCAAATATATTACATTTATATTGATTTTGGTATCTCTCAGGAAAAAGGACATTTCAGAATTTTAAAAAAATCCTTAATAGTAGAAGTAATTAATCTGCTTCTCATAAACATTTTTGCTAGACAGTCTGACCAGCACTTGTTGAGGAACCTGCACAAATTGATTATAACGTTATATATATACTGTATGCTTTTGATGTAACTCTATTCATATGAACACTCTAAAAAGGCCAAGAACAGGAAATTTAAATGAAGAAATTGGCCAAATGTGACCTCAATTATCCCTTTCCTGTCCGTCTGCTTTTACAGGTTGTGGAATACAGAGGGTTCACTTTCAGTTCACAGTCTCTCATTATTTATTTCACTGTGAAGCTGGATTGAGAAATTGACCATACAGCAGAGAAGAGGCATTACTCCGTCTCTTTGCACAGAGCGGTGGAGTAAAAGCCAGCCTTCATTTTTCTCTGCAGGTTCACTCGCTCAATGGAAGAGAGTTGATTTATTCATGACACGTCATTTTAAATGTGTGTGATTGTTAAATCTGTGATTTTAGCATGTGTCTGTGCTGCCTGTCAATCACTCCCACCATTTAAAAATGTAAAGATGATTAACTGCTCCGTTTATAATCTAGTTTACAACTCTTTAACAGGTTTTTCATTTTACATCATCTTCCCTGGGGATAAATATTAATTGGTGGAGTCAAAGTGCCTTGACGTGTCACTTTGTTGTTGGCTTGTCGCAGTATCACAAAAGAGATTTCTTAAAATTTTCCATTAGACAAAATCTGCTACTTTGTTAATACCTGGAAACACTGTAAAACATATGCAAATCTGTGTAAAACAACGCCGACTGACTTTGGCTTAAGTGCAGTAAAGCAGAACCACAAGCTTACCGTTTTTAATCTGTATGGCTTCTGTATTATTAAAATCTGCAGTGATCCTCCCAGTAACAAAGAAAAGCATTTTTAGCATTTTAAATAACAGGCCAGATGCACTGATCCCATCTGCAATAAAGCTCTATTACCGCCTGTCAAATGTTATGTGAGACCAGGTACACTTCATCACACTATACAGACAGTGATACTCCACTTACAGCCTGCAGGCCAGACAGGGTGCTCATTTTCACAGTCAAAATACTCCTATTCACAATGGAAGGAGTTGGTTTTTTTATAAAGTTGAGTGTAAATAAGGTGCCAGAGTGCATAAAAGAGTGTGTTCATCCAAAACAAAAGTGCCACGAGGGAGAAGGCTGATCTTTGCGTGATGGCCTTTCAGACTGTGCAAAGTGCAGCAGGATCAGACAGCAAAGCCAGCAACATGAGAGAGGAAGGATTTTAGGGGCATTTTTTGGATAATTTTATCCCATAAATGTGTTTCTTTTCTTCTTTTTTTACACTAAAAGAGCTTAAATATGCTATTCATGCTGTCCCTTGGAAGAGCAGTTTATGTTGATGATATTAATTTATGAATCATTTGAATGATTGTATGATGTTTAATGTATAAACTCTTTCAAATGTAAGCAAAGCATTTATAATTAAAATATTTTTGCGGCAATTGAATGCTGTAAGTTATCTGATATATCTGTCACACAGGCCTCGTGTCAAGTTAATATGCCAGTTAATTTTTCAGAAAAAAGTGAGTTATGTTTTTTTGTAATGTTGGTTCTGACAAATATTATAGCATCAAATGTTGGACACGTCTGCTGCTGAAAAGGTGCGGAAAGATACACACGTATCACCACCCTGAACCCACTCCATGTGCACTTTATGCATAGAATGCAATGCACATATCATACAGACAGTACATACTGTAACATATCCAAAATCTACTCTCACATCAGATTTTCTATATCTCCCACTCCATTATAGCATGCTTCACCCTTGATTGCAACAGCTTGGGAAAGATAATTTTCCATTGAATGTACCTATGCAGAAAAGCAGATCAACAAAGAAACTGTATTCTCAGTTTGTTTCACAAGAATTGAGTAGCCTGCACAAACGCCTGACCCCAAAACATCCAACACCTTTGGGATGAACTAGAACAGCGACTGAGAGCTTCATCACCCAGCATCGGTGTCGGGCCTCACTGATGCTCTTGTGGCTGCATTGGAGAAAATCCTTGCAACCAGGTTAAAAAAAACCCCAGTAGAAAGCATTTTCAGGAGAGTGGATACTGTTATAGCAACACATTACAGCTCCTGGCTGTGGAAATAAATGGTCAACAATGACCTTTGACCAGGGAAATTGCAGCCTCAACCAAAAGCGAAGAATTGTGCGTGGTTGACCCCACTTAGCTGTCATCTTAAGTGGGACAAGACGGAGGAGACATTGATTGTCTCCGTGCTAAACAGCCACTCGTTCTACTTCTCAACAACACCGCTAGAATGTTTCTCTGCCCTACAGTTTATATTTTCCCATCGCAAATCATCAACCACAACAAATCAAAAGTACTACAAACCAACAAAAAGACGTATGTGACGCCTTGAGAAAAAGAAAGATGCACACAGTGTGATACTTTCTTTCTACTTCCAGGTAGACTCGGCGTGCTGTTCTATGTTTAAGAGTCCAGTATAACAAAATCCTAGCAACTGTATGTGCCAACAAGTTATTCACTCTTGAAGCAAAAAATATATAATTCTCCACATTACATCTGAGTAAATTGTAAATATCTATTTCAGCCATCCTCGTCCCTCGCAGCGCACTTCAAATCTTCTTTGAAGGCCTGGCAGAGCCCAGCGAGCTGCTCATTGACAGTCAGGGCAGCTGCGTCTGAGCACATCTCACCGGCAAGCTCAGCAATGCACAGATGGCATCAAATATACTGCTTAAAGTCATCATTCACTTTAATGTTGCAGCTGCATGGCCAGGGGAAGGCTGCGGCTCTGTCTTTCTCTGGACACTAAAAAGTTACCTGTATCCCCCCGCTGACTCACAACAGCCTGCTCTGTATTCTGGGCCGCGGGTGAAGGGCAGGAACGCTCGCCTCTCACCTGCAAATTGAACAAAGGAGAGTAGACTTTATACTCGGCAATTCTGTAAGTTATCAGCCGCCTATATGGTCAGCAGAAATAACAATGTATCCTGCAAAAGCTGTCATGCCCCTTTTAGAGTCTAACAATGGCTGTGTTCAGAAGAAGAAATCCCCTAAACTTTTCCTTTTGTCCAAACGCAGCATTTATTCCAGCTTTTCACTGCTGTCTTGGGAGATTTCTGCTCACATGAAAAAAAATGACACCCTCACCACTCACACCTTTGGAAAAATGGATATATTATCTCAAAGTAAAAATACTTCAACTTGATTTGACTTTTGTCCTCACGTCACTCCTTTTGTAAAGGAAAAATGTAGTGTGCACTTTCTTACAATGAGAGCTCCAGCTATCCTACGAAGGTGTGATATTAGCGAGATGGGTGACTCAGAGATAATCCTCACTGTGAAGTGATGATTCATCTGGATGTGGGGGCTTAAAGAGGAGAGAGAGGGCTGACGGGTCCCCACAGGATTTTAAGCAAGATGTAAGAAGAGAAACCAAACACAGCGGCAATTTGACTTCACTACTTTCTAATCACTCACTGCCGGCACCTGCAAACTCCAAATGAAAGAAAGCAATTGAACCAAGACATGAATCGAAAATGAATTCCTTTGTAGAATATTCATTTTACGCTGGCATATCTGGGGAATATTAATATCCCATCTGGGAGGAAATTCACACCGCGCTTCATATATGTTCCTGTTACTATCAATAATAGGACCGGACAGATACCTGTATAGCTATGCATTGTATCTTATTGTATTTCTGGCTGAGCAGTTTCATCCAGCCTGATAAATTAACACTAAAGCCATGACAACGACCTTCTTGATATTTGTAATCCAAGAAAATCAATTCCAATTACTCCGGTCCGTGACTTCTCTTAAATAGGTCAACTATCCAATGTAGTTTAAAAGCTTTGCAGTAATGGACAAAAGAGTTGCCAAAGAAGAAAGAAACCTAAGCTAAGTCTTATCACCCATGTTATCTGATCTCGTCTTAGGCCTTATTCTCAAAGGTTAAATCTGCTCCCATTATTTTTAGTTTTCTGAAGTTCCACAGAGCGTTTTAGCATCTTTCAGCACATTGTTTTGATTCTCTTCTCTCAACAAACAAACTCTAAAATCTTACTACCTGTAAAAGCACCAAACAGCAGAGCAGTGGTGGAAAAAGTATTCAGATTTACTTAAGTATAATTACTAATACCATACTGTGGAATTACTCCATTACAAGTAAAAGTCCTGCATTCAAATCTTACTGAAGTAAAAGTAAAGTACCAGCATCATAATGTACTTGAAGTGGAGTAAAGTATAAGAAGTTAGCTAAAAGGTAAATGTTTAAGTAAAGTACAGGTACCTCAAAAATGTATTTATATACAATACTGGAGTAAATGTACTACATTCCAACACTGCTAAAGAGTCCCATATTTCCATCAGGGAATGGTGCAGACCAAAACGGAGCTAAAAGAAGACAGAATGTTGGACAATTATTTACCAGATGTTGAGGAACATGACTCCAAAGAATGCTAATGTTTTGTATTTACTGGATGTGTAAATAAAGAAACTGTTTGCTAACATGTTGGCTTTGTTCTCACATAGGCCGACTTGTCTTCAGTGCTGGAGAACTGTCTGGCTACACCTATTCTGTTTGTATTTCTTTAAACCAGTGTTAGTCCAGAGTGCAGCGATGGTGCCTCTGCAGAATAGATAGCAGAAATGGCCAAAGAGGCCAATATCCCATTAAATACCAATGGCAGGCTTAAAACCACAGTCTATATCTGCTGAGTAAGAGTATATCACCTTAGGCAATGGATAATATGTCAATGTGGTGTTTACAGCTTGTTGTGCTACCTGCAACTTTGTATTGTATATTTGAACCTGCATTTACTGATCCTGAGATACAAGTGTAGGACAAAAATCTCAACACCCTGTTTACTATCATTTATTTGCCAAGTGCATGCAAAAGTACAGCACCTAAGCCCTGATTTTGTCCGTGCTTTACATTTACATTTTTATATTTTAAATGTCAATCTGATAAGTATTCCCAACCAAAGATCCAAAATGTATCATTAAACATGCCGTTTTTGTGCAGTTTATCTGTCCCGACAGTCGTCTGTTGCAGCAGACAGACAGAGTTTATGGCAGCAGTTTTAATTATAGCTCAAGATATGAGAGTAGATCGTAGCGTCTATTAATTTTAATCTATACTTCAGACGGATATAATAATAGTCGGAGTCTCCCGCTAATTGATGGCTATATCATGACAGCGCTCCGACATGGTTTGACTTCCCAATTTTCCCACATTTTCATTTTAATGCAGCTCAAGGTGAAAACATTTTCCGGCATTAACCTGGATAGGGGAGTGCAGTCACTTTATTGCCTATTACAGGGAGTCGATATTGCATAGCTGTTCTAGACTGTTGTTGTTTATCCCAGCTAGCCTTCCAACCCCTTTAGTCCTCAGTGGCTCTCCAAAATAAAAGCCTGTGTGTCGTGTTGAAACAGCTAAACTAAGATATGGACTTGTGACTTGTAGATATTACAAGAAAAAACACAATATGAAGGCATGTCTGCTGGCTGAGGCGCGTTCATTAGAATAGGTTGCTATCTTGAAACACTGTCTTAACTCATTTGTGGTGGAGACAAGTTCTGTGGTGCACAGAGCTGTGTCTGTTTGATATTTTTTAATTGCTAATAAACAGCAGAATATGGGTAGTAGTTATCTACTGATAACATGATTAAAGAGTCTCAAGAGAATATTGGGAAATCTAATGTGCCATTATATCATAATTACCACTTGTGGCTGCTCTTCAGTGAAAGTTACTTTCTTTTAATTAAGCTAGTTTTTTAATTGACAGAAAATTTTAATGTCATTTGCAGATGTCACCTGCACGATGACGGAGCCGGGGGCTCCCGCTGCTGCCGTTTGTGTCACCCCGAGACAGCAAGGACAAAAGATTTGTCGAGGACAGAAAGCAGAGCAGTGAGACGAACAAAGACATAAAACTAGAGACCATGTTGTCATGTCAGATAAACATCACAACAGGACTGTGGTGCAGTGTATTAAGCAGCACAGGGATTTTGGCAATTTGGCACAGTGTGTCCCTGCATGGTGTCCTGGTGTGTGTCCGGATAGAGGTGTGATCGGGTGCAGTGATTCAGGGAAAGAAGAACTAGGATTTCAGACTACCTTCCCATAAATAACCTTTGATTCCCTTCAATGTTGATAAATTAACACTGATACTACTTTCTTTACTTTCACTGATTATTATTCTACATCTAAAGCATTCGATAACAACCAAGGACGCCAGAGTTTCTCATCTTATGATCATTTTAGATCCAGATACAACAGATTACTTGAATACATAAGTGCAGGAACATGAAATACAGACGCTTCCTGACTGAATGTCAACCTGTTTACGGAAATCTCCCAGCCTGATTTGTCAAAATGTCGTATTTTCTTTTATTTTACCAGCGAGTATCAGCAGACGATTATCCATAATTTCGTGTTGTGCAAAATCAGCTTTCTTCCCTCCGTCTCTTTATCTCTCTCCCCATCTCCCTCTGGTTTGGTCACACAGTGCAGCTGAGGCTGACAATAAGCCGCGGTCACACCGCACGCTCTGGATTCAGACGCCACAGTGGAAGGAGGAAGACAGAAGGAGGAGAGGAGGGCGAGTTAAGAGGGCCAGAGGAAATTTGGGTCACGCTTGAAGCCATAATGATGGTGTAATGCACCAGCACAATCTCTGCTGCAGCAGCGAATAAATCATAGATGCAACACCCTTCACAGATAATAACTAATGGCTCCTCTCGACACTCCAAGCCAGTGCACAATATGAATCTGCAACCAGCAAGCAGGATAAATGAATGTGACATCTGACATTGAATACCCCGAACCACACACATCCTCACCTCTCAAACTCCAGCCAATGACATTACACAACTACCTCCGAGGCACCCAAACAAAGATTGATCAGAGCAAAAGGTATCAAGCAGGAGATTATGGGGCCAAGTTTCCCAGAGTTTCCATTACCCGCCTCCTAATCCGTTTATAAGGATATGCTCTTAATGGGCATGAGCAATGAGAGGAGTGTGTATTGTGTGCGTGTCCGGGAGGGGTCATCCATCATGGACGGACCTCTGAGGGGGCGAGGGGACAGCAGGGAAGGTTAATGTCAGCCCCGATCTGACTGAAGTTCACATCTATTCAGCATCCAAATCTCCGATGACAACGCTGAGCGATTTAGCCGCTTTCTTCTCCTGCTCTCTTTGACATCTGTGATGCATATGCCAGCGAAGCGCAGGTCAGCCACCTGACACACTGCACAACAATAGCATCTCATGTGGCCTCACAGTCAGGCTTACAAATCATCATTTCACTCCGAAAAAAAAGAGAAAATTCCGACCATTTGTACAAGACTGTTCCACCTTTAAATTTAAATGATTTAAAAAAGTAAGGTGTGTTTGTAAGGGTTACCAGTCAAGCCACTTATGTTATGTCAATCATTACTGAGATTCCAAGCTTTTTAATCAACCAGAGCGGTCTTGGCTCTGTGTATTTGCTGGAAATGCACTGATTTCCCAGCCAAAAAAATCAAGGTCGCTGAACTATCCACTGGCTCTATGCATTTTCTGGAAAAGTTCCATCACTTCAATGCACTTAATTTACCTCCAGATTCTGTATATTTCCTGAAAAATGCCCCTCTACAACTTACTGGCTCTGTGTGTTTACTGGAAGACCTCATACTGTCAGTCCCGCCTTTATCTACTTATCAGTGCTGTGTATTTAGTGGAAATACTACGATTTTCAAGGCTGCAAACTACCCGCCAACACAGACTTCTTTTGGAATACACAGCACTCCAATGCCCCTTGAACAATGTGTATTTTCCAAAAATGCTGCAATCACCGGGCTATCTCAACTACCCACTGCCTGTGAATTCTTGATTTCCCAGACCCAGAATCACCCACAGGCTCTGCATTATCTGCACACTCTCTAATCTCCCAGGCCATCTCCACAACCCACACCCTATTTTTCGCAGGTCCTCTAAACTCCTGTATGTCATCGTCCTGCGCTTTGAGAGACCCCTACTTACACCCACAAGAAACCTTTGAATCACAGGTCGAGTGGGTAAACTGGTGGGCTCACTGGCACACACACACACAGATTTCATACCAAAGGACAGATTAGAATTCCCTGTGAAGTATTTTGGTAGCTGCATGTCTCAAACATGTGCAGCCTATTGCATATTTAATCTGACAAGTTCCTGCTTTCTTTCTGATGGCTTGTGGAAGGAATTTCGTCTCTCCGTTCAGACGTAGATAAGTGGCACTGACTGTGCACAACTTTCACTTTCACTCTTTCACAGAGAATAATCATCGGTTTTAATGTGCACGCATACACTTGCTGGAGGATCACTGCTTGGACATATTTGAAGAAAACCCTCAACCATTCCGACAGCAAACATGTAGCCTCACACACCCCCCGACTCAACCACCTCCATGGCTATCACCTGTCTGCCTCCACTGGTGCACAGGATACAGGGAAGTCATGATGTATTCATGAGCGCGACATGAATATGAAAATCCGAGGGGGGAAAACATTCTTTGACAGATCTCACCATAAAAATGCAACCAGCGTGACATGATTTCAGAGCAGAGAGGTGTTGCAATATTTCTGAAAGCTTTCTCTATGATATCAGAACACACACTCAATGCTTTGATTAGCCCAAAGACACAAGCTTTATGAGAATAAACAGCGTGTCTTTAAACCAGAATCACGGCACAACAGAGTCTATTGAACAGCAGCCTATTTTAGTTGCATTTTCCTGAGGTGAAATAAACAAATGCACGCTATTCATTTGTGTGCTCCCTTGTGGTTTTTGAACACCTACACTGGCACGGAGCTAGAAACAAATGTGTTGCACGTTGCTTTCATAAGGCAAACTTCAGCCAAAGGCATTAGCTGTTCCTAATTATTATAAACTGTTTCCAATTTTAACCGTTTCCCACTTAACCTAATGATGACTCACATTTAGATAAGCAGCTGTCAGAAGAGAATCCCTCTGTACGCGTGTCTGCACAAGAATCCACTCTGCCTTTCAATTAATGAGGAGAAACTTGAGAGGAAAAAAAAAAGTACAGGAATGAATCATCTGTATCAGTCACACTTCTCTGCATCAACAAAAACAGGTTTTCAATTAAATGCATGACTGTATTTTTATGTACCTGCATCCAGTCACTGTTCCTGAGCAAATACAAACAAAACACACAGGAATGTTCGTGGCACATGAGTGAAACAGTGAGGAACGGTTAGGTACATTAGCATTTCAATTTGTTCTTGTCTGTATTTTTTAGACATTTACATGTATATAGAGAAATGTCAGTGGGTATGCACTCTTGTTCGAGCCTCCCGGGTATTTGCACAACCACAGAGGTATTATATCTGATGCGAAGTGAAACTGGGGGGGGAGACGTGGGGAGAGATGCTTTCAGTGACAATAAAAAGTTTGAAATTGCACCTTATCTAAAGCCACGGTGTTACACACGGATGCAGTGGCTTAAAAATAAGAGTCAGCTGCAAATTGAATTCTGAGCATATTCAGGGAGGATGCAGGAAAAAGCCAAGGAGCATATATGGTAATCTTTGCTGTACCCAACCTTTGTTGGTCTGTACTTTTGAATAACCTATAAGAGGGATAAGATACAAACCATGTGTTCATACAAATACTATCCACAACATCACAACTCTCCAACAGACTACTTCACTGGAATTTTTCAACAGCAAATCAGAGTCTCCACACATTTAATAACACTTTAGTCAGTCATAGCACAGTTATTACCTCCGCCAAGGCCAAGGGCCAGGGAGGATTTCTGAGCTCAAATGTCACTAGTGCTGCATGGTGCAACTGAAAAATTGGGACTTTGTAGTAACCTGATAAAGTATTTAACTTTTGGATTCAGGGTCATTTCTGAGCAACTTCACACACAAAAAATGGATAATACCATTCAGAGTCATCTGCAATTTTAATCAGACAGAATTTTTTTTTTTGAGAAAAGATTTTGAACTAATTCTATCTAGTTTAATCTGTTCAAACAAAGACGACAGTTTTCCATTGCTGGGGCTTTGTGTCGGACTGTTTCTTGACTGCAACCAGTTACTTACTGGTGTCCTCATTGGTTGCTTGGCAACTGCTCAAAGCTAAGAAACAGTCTGCAACATAACCCGTTTTCCAAAATGTACAAATATCTTTTTGTAACGGTAATATGCATAATTTAACAGTACTATGGGTGAAAATGAAGGGCACTAGTTGTAATTAATTGATCTAATTAATTAGTGGGATTTAGAGGTGCTGGGATGTGGATTTTGGTAACGTTTGAACAGGGACGCTGGAGGTCAGACAGAGAAAGCACATTTATATAATGACGCCATTGTACAAGCTGCACAGCAATGGTTTTACGCATTATCTTATCTTACAGAATCTTTTTATCCAATAGTTCCTGATATTTTACATATTTTTAAAGTTTTTACACCACAACGGTGGACTTTCACCCAGCAGAACCGGTTTCGTGTCCCTGATGAAAACAAAAGTAAGTGATTTTTAGCATAACTTGTGTGAATCACTTCTTTTTTTTTTTTAACAGAACTCACGTTTTTACTTCACTTCCACCAATTGTGTACACTTATTTGCTGTTTAAACTGTCTTTTATAATACCTAACCAGGATTTTTTTGCCCGAAACCTAGGTCAGCAGTTTTGTAGCATAAATTAACCAACAATGCCGCTTTTTTTTTTTTACAACAGTGAGCCGTACCTGTATGTAAAATGAAGTGCATGCTATTTTTAGAACGCGCTGCTTTCCCACGAGCCCATTACATACATGTCTTTATATGTGGTGTTGACATACGTCCTATTCTGTCGTGTAGGTTGGATATCTTGTTGATCCTAAACGGTGCTACGAGCCACCAACAGAGAATTCATTTACATATCAATGAAAGCAGCATTGAGAACAATCAGGGGTTCAGTTTCTTGCCAAAGGAAACTTTGACACCTTGGCTGCCATGGTCTTCTGATCAGTGGGCAATCGCTCTACCAACTGAGCCGCAGCCCTCCAATGAATATTTAGACTTACTGCAAAGCCACTTTTAGAGGTCTGATTGCCAACAAAGTAAATGCAAAGACATTAGCAGATGCAAATTTTAAGTGGATGGGGAGAATTGAGGCAAACCCATGATTGCAAGCGGAATATTTCAACAATATTCCCCAATAAATCTGAAATGCAGTTACAGTATTACTATCCCATGTCCACACATTGATAAGGCCCTTTAAGGCAGAGCACTACACAAACAACATTTCTGGAGTCAACTGGGACTAATTATGTTTCTTCACAACTTTTTCTTAACAGGAATTATAACTACTATGAATCACTGACACCAAGCTGCTTCTGCTCCATTAACATGCTTTGGTGAAATGTGTGACTTGCATGTTTACATATTCAAGCACGACGCTCACTAGGGCCCAGGGTTACTTCCCTGTGATCGGTCATTTTCAAGAGTTTAACACCGGAACATGACCTGGTTAGCAGAAAAGCTATTTTTGGCTGTTGATGTGAACCGTCCCTTTGATCACCAGCTCACATCTGCACGGCAACCTGTACGAGTGTGCTCAGGTGCACGTCCCTCTGGACCCGCACACTCGTACAACAGCCTCCTCGGGCTACACAGGCATATTTATCTCTTTTAAAGGAAAGCCCCCATCTCAGCCTCGCTCGCACTCTGAGGTGCTGGACATATTTCTTACTCCCTGACACTCAGGAAACATCTGTGGACAGCTGGATGTTCCGACTCTCCCTGGTGAGTTCAGTTAAAAGCAAAACAAGAGCAGCCTGCGGTTACAAAGTCTAGTCGATCAGTCATCTGTGATCACTCTGACTCATGGCTGTGATTGACAGGAGTGTACCGTTTTCTGTAGGAGCAGAGGGAAATGAGACTGGAGCCAGACGAAGAAAAGCCCTATTTTAATTCCCTTGTGGGCATGTGTGAAAGCAGCTACAAATGATTTTTACTTAAGTGTCCATCTATAGTTACATTAGTCTGACTCACAAGATGTAGACTGTGGACATAAGCCTGCTGCTGTGTTTTTAAGAAGCTCCCCACCCTAAACGAAATAGACCATTTGTAGATATCACCTATAATGACGCATAGGTGCGTTTGTCAAAATGACCTATATGAGTGTTTGTGGTTCGCTGTCTGGAGAGGAGCATTCTAAAAATGAAACACATGCCATTACACATACACGTACAGCTTGTGGTTGTAAAAAAGGCTGCAGTTTTGTTGAATTTAAGCTACAAAACCACTGAACGAGAAACTTCCAAGTTCCATGATGTTTAAATCACATTGTTCACTTTTGTTGTGGGCATGAACCCTGTACTAATGGGTGAAAGTACGACATTTGTTCGACCCATCCACCTCCATTCCCTCCCCTCCTGCAGAGTCCGGCATTTAACCAGTCTTAAATGTAAATATGAGTCGTATTTTTGCTGCTCGCACAAACAACCTATGGGTTGTTTCTGAGGGGAGACCAGTCTTGTGGTACAAATAAGTCAGTGCTATGTTTTCCCTAAAGTTCAGAAAGATGGAGCATAGAGCATACTGCATTGCTGACAGTCTAGCTATGCAAGACTACAGTGACATTTAACGGACAAATACAACATGAGGAGCTTTGCCAAACGCCAATATAAATAATTCAAGCCGAATAAGAAACAACAAATGTGAAATGCGAACACCCACAGTGCTGTCAGATTCTGTAGGTCTAAGAACAAAAAAATGTTTGTATTAAATGAAACTCAGTTCAGTTTCATAAAGATGATTGAAGGTTTCATTTATGGAGAAGTAAATGTGTGCGGAGCTTTGGTGTCAAGTCTTTAGATAATGCCATTTCATGCTCTACTTCTCTGGAACATTAAAAATGGTATTGCAAAAGACAAATGCTATGGTCTGTTCTGACGTACTTGGTACCACGGTGTCATGTCCTTTTAATTAATTGGGAAGCTTGCTTGCTATCAAATTAGCTAATGTTACTAGTTTGACAGCTAGTTCATGGTTCTAGTGATTCTTAAAGTCTATGCTGACACTTACTACTAGTGGATTATTTTATTAATGTACGCAATGAAATGTGCTCCAGTCCATTTATCCTCCAAAGCATCATGTCGTCTTGCTACGGACTATTTTTTAAAATACAAACAACTTGAAGATAATTAGTTTGTTACTCCCTGAGAATCAAGCACACTGTGAAGAGGATGAGAGCAGCTGTCTCAACTGCAGCAGAGAGAAGAAAAGGTAAAGAGCAGGGAGGTGAGGAGGACTGCTCTCCTCACACAGCCAGAGGGAAAACAGGACTGAAAGACAACACCTCAGTGAACTGACCATACTTCACATCACAAACCAAATTTCACTCCGGCTGAAACACCTTTGAACGTAACATTTCACCATGGCTGATATACCCTCCCGCCAACAGATGCACACACTGTACAGCCTGCTGCTCTCAGGTTGCTGTAGCAGTTGGCGTCAGACTCGACCTGACTGTAGAAGACTGTAGCCTGACAGGAAAATTGCCCAGAAGGAGGGCATTGTTCGGCTCTTTGACACAGCCTGACAGACGCTTCGGTTGATGTTGACGGGCCGAGTGAAAAACGACTGCATTGATGTTTGCTGGAAAGTGCTAAAGATGACTTCCGTGGTGCTCTGCCATCTCTGAAGTTAATGACAATGCTCCGCCATAAACAAGACTACGCAACCTTTGAGGCGCGGCTCTGAAAAGAAATCTGGTGTCGGTTCACAATTAACGGGATGAATAATTGATTTGTCTCTTGTTCTACATCAAATGAAGTCACAGAGTGCCCTTCACTGCAGACTTTCACTTGAATACAAGATTCTCTTTGCAGAATGTGGTACAGTTGCACAATATTTTAATCAGTGTTCCCTGCAGTTAAAATGATTAAAAATAGAGAAGAATTCAATAGTTTAGAACACTAACCTTCAGGCATTTGACTTTTTTCCCCACCAGAGTAATATCTCACTCTTCTGCCCATATTTTGGAGAGAGATATGCAGGCAGTACAACAAGTAAGCTCTCACATAGCCCTAAGCCCTTCTAGGTCAATAGAAATCGTGCTGCTGTATCTAGCAAAACTGTCACACAGGTATCAAAGTAAGCACACTGTAGAATCAGAGCTTGATCTTATACACTCCATTCAGTGCTGGTCTATCAATGCCGACAGAGCTGATGAAAAGCTACAAAAAAAATAAAAAGAAGCGAGCACAGGACATGTGAACTAAACTGATTTAGCGGAGGATCTTTTCAGAATGACTTTTAACCCACCATCACACCGGTTGTACAATGAACTAAGATGATGGAGTCGTACACGACCTGAGCAGCTCTGCTTGTGCAGCACTGGCATAAAGAATGATTGACATGTCCTATTGTGTGCAAAAATGGGTTGGTGTCAAATTTGAGCATTTCTCAATTTCTGTGAATTCACTGCAGGTATAAAGTCTAAATTACAGATTGTTATATTGTAATCTATTAAAGGTATCGCAACAAATCAGGAGTATCATCTTGATTTTTCACATTCAAGTCCAAATCATTTGGCTAATATAGCATTTTTCCCATCCAGAATCATTGATAAAACCAACAGGTATTCATGCAAAAATGTCTTGATTTGAAATACTTTTATTTGTAAATAGGCTTTTCATCTTAACTATGATAATGTGTGTGAAAAATATAAATATTCAAAAGGGCTTTTTGAGTTTAGCGAAGACATTTCTGAATCAAAGTGTCTGAACTTGCCTGGGAGATGAAGCCTTTCATTGCAGTTGTAGCTTCACCTCCTGTGGGAGCGATCTGTGTTTGTGTAGAGCCTTCAGGCGCTCATGTGTTTCTGTAACAGAATATATCCAGTGAAATGTGTTGCCTTTTCACACACCTGTGACTAAAGGCAATCAGGCCACATGCATTTGTCCAGAGTGGAGGAACACTGATGTTCAACTGCCACCTGGTGGTTAAAATAATACTATACAGCACAGACAGTGAGAGAGACTGCAACGCACAGCAGCAGGTTATCATTCCAAACACTGCAGCTGCTCATTTCACTGGTTTTCCAGTAATGGAGCAGCACTTCATCCAAAAAAAACTACTGGTAAGACTCAAGCAAAAAGTGTTTTGTCTCAAACTGGTCTGCTGATTGATCTTAAAATAATCAAATCCAAAATGTTGAAGCAGATTTTAAATATTGTGGTGCACTGCAGAGCTCTTGTGCAACCTTCAAAGATGTTATTTAAAGCCAAACAGATTTCCATTGCACATTACATTTTGTGCAGACCTTGAAGTAGCCAGAACTTGTGTCCCTCAGGTCTTCATCCACACACAAAAATTAAACCCATGACAAACAGCTGATTATATTCATAGTTCCACAAAGCCAAACTGTTACATTTGCTTATTTTTAATTTATTCTGGCTATAATTCTAATGGCCTTAAATTTAAGTAAGATATGTGAATACAATTATTACTATTAATACTACTATTATAGTTTAACTATAAAAGCATTAAATGCCTCAAAATCAAAAACTGTCCAATCAAAAATGGTGGATATTAAGCTTTTGTTTGTAGTCATGTTGCATCCATTACTATTCTTATTTTTAAACCAAAGAAACACATGGCTTGAAACTTCAATTTTTATATTTTATTAAGTGAAATGACATATGCAATAACAGTGATTTCAAACATTTACTGATTCTCTAAGCTCCAGTCTTTTCTGGCCAACACCCACTCAGATTAACGTTTTTTGTCTGGTAAATAAAGACACCGCTCACACCAATTGTTTCTGATATTTGATGTCTGAGGAAAAAGTGAATTTCCAGTGTTAATAAGCTTGTAACTGACCATATCTCATGTTGTAGCCAACATGTAGGATCTTGTTCAAGGTCACAATGTGCAAATAGTACCTCGGACGACCTTGGAGAGAACCTCGCTCTAAGGTGTTTTATTATAGCTTAGCTATTGAACTATTTTGATATGAATTTCATGTCATACTACCCAGCTCCAACTTTAACCAAATGCACACATTGCCAAGCCCGAGGCCCACTGCTGGCTGACAGAACCAGAGAGAACATGTAGATATTTAAGATGAGTTGTGGCCTCTGATGATGCAAGGCAATCACAAAAAGTGCAATCCCTTCAGAGGACTCCACAGGCACCGTCAACCCCTCCAGTCACCTCTACAAAACAGCCTCAGTAAAGCCATTACTGTGATGTACACGACTGCTCCGACTCAAAGGGATTACTGAACAGTTGGAGTTTATGACAAGGACCATTAGGAATATATATGGTAGTGGGTGTGTATATTTACTGCAGTTTGTGTCTGGAACATGTCATCTGTGGGGGCGACTGCAAAGCCTACGTTTATTGGAAGATAAATGTTGCAAAACTTGACTTCCTCCTGTGTTGCTCACCAGCAATAAGCCCACAGTGCAGCTGTAGAGCCGCATGAGGTCTTCCAAAGGTACACAGAAGCCATTGATGGTTGACATGCAGCTGCAACACTGAGGTTGATAATCACTTCCAACATGCTGTTCTGGTCCACACCATGTCCATCTGCCCAAGAAGAAGAAAGATTGAGAATTAATTACCAGATCCACCAACAGTGAAAACTGTTTCTAGGGTTGTTTTGTATGAAGAAAATACAGGGGGCTGCAAGTAAGTATATGGGAATAAAAAACAAAATGTGTGCACAACACATTTTATTGATTATACAAATACAAATGTGAATCCCACAAATGTTCAAACTGTACACCTACTTTTGCAACCCACTGTATTTCTGCATAAATTGCAGCTCAATATTCAACAATTGTTCTAACTAATAACATACTGTGGTGAAAGTCAGGTCCTCAGATACAGCTTTGGGCCATGATGATAAGCAGTAGGAAGAAGACATAGCCTACAAATAAATAAATCATCAGTCATGAGACTGACTACACCATAAGTTGTTCCTTATGTTTGGCATTAAAGGCAACCTTTCTGGTTTAACTGCTTGTTATTTACCAAATAAAATCTATATTATCTGAAATCAGTCCTGCACAGCTCTATGGATCAGTTAGTAATTGAAAGTTGATGGTTCCAGATTCCTGTTAGAGTAGCATTTTTACAGCAACAGAGCTATTAAAAGTTTATTACTTTCAGTTGGACAACCAAGTATTGATTCTTTTGGTCTGTAACTTTTCATGGTGGACAAGGTCTCCACCCTGCAGGGGTTTCTAGTTTGTCATTGAACAAGTCGGTCCTATTAGAGTATGTAACCAAAGGATGCCCCAGACCATTTGTATGATTTAAGATAACCCCTTACTGAGTGTTTAATCTGGAGGTCAGTGGCAGCCCAACTTCTAGTTAACATAAAGGTTTAGGACCAAAAGATATCCTTCAGTACAAGGACACTTACTGGAAATGTAAGTTAGCATCATATTAGTGCAGGTAGCCCTGCTGTCGCTCAGGGATCCAGGACCAGCATCATGAGCAGCAGGTGGAAGCGGAGGCTGAACTTTGGTCCTGTGACTGTACCAGTGGCTGCTGCTGTGGGGCTGGCAGGGTTTTCTGGCCATGAGTCTGACTGCAGGGACAAAGGAGGGCGGACAGACGACATAAAGAGGACAAGGGAAACTTAAAAGTAGAGCTGATGAAGTTAAGGAAGTAATCAGGACATTACAAAAAAGAATAAACTAGCAGGAAAACTGCTATGCTGGCCAGTTTGTTTTCTAAAAAAATAAAACTGCAAGAGTCCATCTACCAAGTGGGCCACTGATCACAGCAGGCTCCAAGTTGTAACTGGGTCATAAGTGACCAACAGAGCTGTTAGGTGATGAATAGAAATGTACCAATTCTGTACCATTGCTGCGGTCCACCTGGAATATCACACATACTACATTTTAATGGGTTCTTAACAGATTTCTACAGCTTTTTAAATTTAAGGACATATGCTCCTAATCTGCCCAGTGCAGGCACCTTTATTTATTTATTTGAATAAAACAGTTGTCTTCATGCAACAGTTGCCTTTCTTTCTTAATATACCCCAAGGTTGTCCAGGATCCATTTGTTGAGAGGCAGTGACAGTTTTCTCCTCTGTTTAAGGGGTAAAGCCATATCATTGGCTAAATGAACATGCTCCCAACTGATGGTCAATGATAAAATTATACCATAATTATGGGAACAAGTTTTGGCATGAGGTCATTGCACTGGTTACAAAAGAAAAATGAAAGAAGGATGAAGAAAAACATTTTCTGAAGAGCCTTCACATGGCTGATTGCTTTTGGAGGGATTTGTAAAGACAACTATTCAAGTATTACAACAGTTGTTACAAACCTAACAGCTTGGTTCACATGTGAAATATTAGAGCTGCATAAATTTTCACGTGTCAAATCAGTAGGGAAGTCTTTAGAATTCCGGCAGTGAATCAAGCAGCTCAAAGAGTAAAGCTTAAAAACCAGCCTTTTAAATAAGCTGGTCCACACTGGAGGACAAACTGGAAAGGAATAAAGATATGCTCTCCATAAAAAACACAAAAGTTGACTGAATTAGACTGTCCTCACCAGTTCTCTGGTTAAAGTTCTTCTTCGAGTTCGTCCTTGTGTGCTGGCAGGATACATTTGTTCATCATGTCCACAATGGCTTGAGCATTCTGCCTAACATCACCTTGACCTCTCCCCATTTTCTGTATGGAGAAAGCAGAACAAAAACTGAACTGTAGGAAAGCAAATGACAGAAACAGAGAGACTGTTTAAATGTTTCCTGTCAGGTGTGGGGATGACTCAGATGGCCCCTGTGCACAATGGGTGTCACCACAGGTTGTCAGGACAGGTCCGCTGTGCAACTGCAATCAGCAACCCGACTAATAGTGCAACTCATCACTGTCAAACCCCACATCTTCAACACGATAAGGTAGAAAAGGACCATTACGTTTTGGATAGGGTTGGAATTTAAATTTGTATACACCAAATCCTTGTCACCACATCCTTGTGTTTTGACTTTGTCTGCGGAAATGAATATCACAGTGTATATTCAAACAAATTAACTTCAGACGCAGCGCCTGTTTTGAGATGCAGCTTTGAATACAAACACCACAAAGCCATCATTGTTCTTTGCTGAGTGACTGCTGCATATCTCAGTAGTACATGTAGTATGGAAGCTATGTGACTGAATGTCAAACACAAGCTCTTGCAGCCAAAATGACTTTGGCTGACAAGTGAGCATTGCTCAGCACAGCCAACTCTGCTCCAATAATCTGAGTTATGAGAAAAGTACTAACCCTGGAGCAGGGGCATTTGTGGGGCCAGAATTAAATTTCTCCCTGGCTCATTCTGGTTGAAGCACAGGTAAGGTCCCTCACAAGGCTCCCTGGTAATTTGAAGAATTGTTTATGTTCCATGGAAAACATTCAGACAGACAGCTGCACATTCAGAAACATACCTTGAGCAATGAAGGAGCTGGTTTCTAGTTCAGCGAGTTAACAGTCCTGCTTAAGGAGGCTTGTTAAACTCCACAGGACAGCATCCTTCCACATTCAGATGGTCGACTTAAAAAAAAAATATGGAGACAAGACTGCTTTAATACAGATCCTGGAAAATGAACCACATCTGAAAATAAATCAGGTTTGTTGTATGCTAGGCTATCTCAATCGTGGAAGGGTTGAGTCAGATGGCCCCTGTGCACAGTGTGTGTCCTCAGGTTGAGTCAGATTGGGGTATTGTTACCACTGCAACAATGCCCCAACTGATTAGTGCAACTCATCACTCTCATGCCCACCACCACTCCGACCATAAGAAGCTAGCGTGCCTGCTGAGTTTGTTATTACCTTGTGTTCCCATTTCTGATCCACTCAGTCTCATCTCGCTGCAATGTGAGGACTTCACGGTGAAGGATAGCAGCAAAACCTGCGCAGAAAGACAAACAGTTTAGCCATAGCCATGTGCACAAAACGTGGTCAGTCCCGGTTACCCAACACGCCACGACAAACTAAAATGTGTCGGTAAACCCAGCTTTGTGCACCGAATGAAACTGGAATGGTCTGCTTCTAATAACTATGCTTCTTCGGCGTTGCATACAAACAGTAAAACTGGTTTAAACAAAACTTCCTGTGCCACAAAAGGCAACTACTGACTAGCCGAGTTAGCTTAGCTTTACTTTAAGCTAGCTGGTTAGCTAAAGTAGCAAGAAACATTCGCTTCTGCTCCTCTAAAGTATCGTTGTTCTTCCAAAACAAAACGGTAAATCAAAAGCAACTTATACCAACTTACAAAGACGAAGTATCTTGCACGTAGCTAAGTTCTTTCTTAATCAAACACTGTGAGGTGTTCACTCATCTTAGCTGATGAGATACCTTCACATTTTAAGCGAGAGCGTTTTGTGAAGCTAGTCGCTGATTGGCTCAAACGCCATGACGATGGTGGATGTTCATTGGGCAGTTGAAACGTTTTCATGTTGAACTACCAATAACAAGTTGCGTATTTGTCACATGGTCACATCTGGGCGGGACCTCTGCCGTGTATTCCTCTTCAGAGAAACTAGAATTGATCTGATTTTAAAGTTGTATTTCGTCAGCTTTTTTTGCCTGAATCATCATCATGAACATATTTGGTACAGTTTTCTGAAAAACCTTAAAGATCGGGCCGTTATTTTAAGAGGCTGTTGATATGTAACCTTCCAATAGATTAATCAACATCTTACTCTTAACTAGTTTTAAATGTTTTCATATAAATAACATGGAAATGGGGATATTGGTTATACTGCTCTCTCTCTGTGTAAAAACCATAAACAAGTATATGGTAAAAACTGATCCCCCCCCTTGTACCTTGTTCCCAATAAACAGCTATTAGTTTCTTATCTCTTCTACTATGAATGGTATCTTGTGTTTAGCCTTTGTGTGTTTGTGGAGTCAGTTTGTGGTCCAGCTCCTCTTGGCACAGACCCGGTTACGTTTTGTCTTCTATGATTCACATTATTCACCCCAGAAACTGCAACAGTCAGCCTGGAACTTTTTAACGCGTTACACTTAATAAACTTGATATTAAAAATTATGCTCCTGACTTATTTATTTTATGATGCAATTCAACTAATGTAACTTTGTATAATATGTATCTACATCTTTTGTCTGTTCTGGAAGAGGGATCCCTCCTCTGTTGCTGGATGACTTGGCTTCATGCCACCAAAGCTCTGATTCTGATTACATCTTTGCTCCCATTATGTCTGTAATTATCTGCAGAAGCAGACATCTGCTTATCCTTTATTGCTATATAATGACTGTGTCTGATGAGGAAGGCATTTGTCTAAGAGCAATAAGTGCATAGATGAGTGAGCCAAAGGTTTCATTGAAATGCAAATGCAATTTTATATTAAAAGATAGCAAAGGGATCATTCACTATATCACACAACACAGCTTGTTAGTACTGCCATGGAAATACATATACAGTCTTTTCATATTTACACATCAAGTGACAACCAAACAGAAATCATAAATACCTCTTTTTGTTAACTTTACAACAGCTATACGCAACCAGTATTTCATAAGATAAAAGAGCACTATTAAATAACTGGCATCTTCCCTATCATTTACAAGGCTTGGAAACACAGTGGTTAAAATAATCCAGCAAAAACAAAAACAAAAAAAAATGTTCTTCTCCAGTGAGTAAAATTAATACAAGTCTAAAAACGGTCATGAAATCCCTTTGTACAAAAGACTATACAACTTAATCAACACAATATCTTCAACAGAAATGTTTGCTTATATCCGCATGATAAAATCTGTACAGTTTAAGCATTCCTGCAGCAGAGTTGGAGGGACTGTGAGCCGGGATGATTGGTTACTGGGTCACTGTGATGCTCTGTAGGCCTACTGTCAACCAACCGTCAGACACCGTAGTTATGTAGCTGCCAAGACCCTCTTTCATTGGCCTCAGTGCTTCGTCTAGCAGCAAATCAGCAAGTTGCTGAGCTTGTAGCAGATACTTCAAAATACATGGTTCTATAAAGTCTAACCGATATATTTGTCAATATAGCAATATAGTATTTCCTCGTACCATATCTCAACAACAGACAGAATGGTACTCTAAAGTTAAAGCAATGCATAATATCTTTACTTGTATTAAATTCATTTTTCAGTAAGTTGTCAGTGATACATTTCTAAACTATAACCCTCACTGCCTGATGGGGTCAGACATGCACAGTGTTCCTAAATTACCCATCTGTGATCCTGTACCGTGGCAGATACTGCAAGTACACCTTTGCATTACAGATTTAGAGTTGATGGATCCAAACTCAAATTACAGAAAGTTCTCATTTACCTCTATGAGCGCTGTGCCATGCAGATACTTTTGGTTTTTAAATGAAACTTGTCCCTAACCCAACCTAACAGAGAGCCAAAGTGAATCCTTTATGATGATGCTGCAGAAGTAATATATGTAATTCAGGAAATGTAACTGACATATGCAGTGAAGCAAATATCAAAAACCCTACAACATTCTCAACATGATCTTGTTCTGTTTACTCAATTAGTTAGAACAGAGTTTGATGTAATATCATTTTTTATCAGCCTTTAAAAAACACAATTTCACACCTAAGCCTAATACTTTTGTGGGTCAAAGTGGGAGGTATAAGAATGGACAAATGCATTTCTTAGTCATCTTAGATTACAGATTAGAGGTTGGAAAAGGATGGATACATGGGATCATTGGTGATGACAATCTATAACACATATACTCCCATGATGAAAGAAGAAAATCAAAGTTTTTTTTATTTTTTTTGTTGTTTAGCGCCAAAAAGTTTTTGAAATCAAGAGCTTCAAATTCTAAGTGCTGTCACAATTAATCCTTTATCTGGAAAATAAAAACCCCAGGGGTATGTTTCACATGTTAAGAGAGCAATGAAAGAATTTCTCAATGAGAGATTGGATTGGGAAAGTAGTTTAAAATAAAAAACATCAGTATGTATGACACCCAGGTAAATAAAATCACAACTATCTGCATGGCTGAATAGCCCCCTAGTGGTACATGTCTGAGAAAATATGTTTTTCTGTAATTTGGGAGACCAAACCCAAATAAAAGAAACATTTTTAAACCTCTGAGAAAAATAAGTATACAGCTGAAGGAGGAAAAGGAACGAAATGTTTGGCACTTAGGCTGTTACTTCATCGTGGCTTCCTCTGCTATGCCCGAGGATCAGCAATGGTTGAATTACAATTTTTAAAAAAAAGGAAAGAAAGAAGGCTCCTTTCAGATGAACTTTTGGGAGGATGAATGGACTTCTGCAGCCGACCAATAGTAGCAGCTACAGTTAGTCCTTGCTTGAGACTGTAAATTAAAGAATCAGAAGTAGATGAAGTCATCTCCGCCGAGGGCAAGTCAGTAAAGTCAAAACGAAACAAACATCCCATAATTAAGATACATTTCTATTGAAGTGTAAATGCTGAAAGAAGCATGGAGACTCTGTGAAGCCCCACCCTTTGGCACTGTCATAAGAACAACTCTTGAATACCCGGGTCCTGCGGCACAAAAACAACACTCTCGCCATTTTCTGAAAGTCAGCAAACCCACTCCACAAAGTACAAAAACGTTCATAAATAGAGTTCATAAAGACATGAGTGGCATTAGAGAGAGCATCGCGGTTACGTCGTCCGGGGAGTACGTCATTCTAGCCTCGTCCAAAAATAAAAGTTCACAAAAAATAAAAGTGTACACAGAGAAGCGTTTGTCACGTTGAGAGTCTTTAAAAAGGCTCCAGATAACGCTCATGTCTCTCTGCTCACTTCCTCCCCAGGGTCCTTTTCTTTCTTATTCCAGCATGCTCATTAGTTTATCATTTTGCCTAAAGGCAGTAGCACTGAGGGTACTGTTGGAGGACTGTACTGCATGTGTGTGTGTGTGTGTGTACAAGTAGGACGGAGCCCCAGTTTCAGAGACAGGAGTGTGTTTATGGGAGCTTAGTTGTGTCTAACCAGGTTCATGTGTACCGTTACTCTATGATGCAACTGTTACTGTGTTTGTACCTATTTATCTTTGTGTGTTTGCACTGTCTATAAATACAGGTGTGTGTATGTGTGTTTTAGGTAACGGAGGTTTCGATATAAAGCACGGAGGGCGGGGCCTCCCTCACACTTCGCTCTCGGTGGAGGGCTTGCGTGTGGAGGCCCAGCCGGTGTCGGGCAGGCTGTGCTGGGCGTGGCGCTGCGGGGTGATGGCTGAGGGGGTCAGGGTGGTTATGGAGGAGCATTCGGACGCTTCCTCCTGGAGGAGCTGCTCCGTCTCCCCGTCGTCTAGCGAAGCGCTGCTGGCCTGCAGGGACACGGTGTCTGTACGCATGCAGGTGTGCAGGCCGCCTCGGGACGGCTTGATCTGTTTTAGGTCATCCCAGTAAAGCTCCTCGTTGGACAGGAGACACACGCCCTCCACAATGCGGATCTTCTCCTTGGTGTAGCCTCCGTCCACGCCCCCCTGGAGAACAACAACAGAAAAGTTAGAGGGATGGCCTCTATAGGCAGTTTAAAAGGGAAAATCCACCTTCAGATACTCTCCAGTTTGTTAAAGTAAAAACTTTCTCCAAGTTAATTTATGAATAAATGTTTGTTAAATACCTGGCTCTGCTTTATTTTTTTTTCTTACATGCACGTCTTTCATTCTCCCCTTATTCTTCCTTCCTTTACCTTAACCCTTCCCTCCTTTTTAATGAATAATTTCAGGTTATTGGCATTAAACGTCTGCTACACAAACATCACCAAAACTTTAAAGGTGGATTTCCCTTTAAGGATTAATCAGCAGCCAGCTGCACAACACTCCAGAGCAAGATGTCACCTTCAAACACAACCCATGCACAGTAATAGCAACGCTGTGCTTTCTTCTGGAGTTAGTTTTTCATTTTCAGATTAAAGATACAGATATATAATTACCATAAACAAAAAAATAAACCAAAAATGTCAGCCTGTGTATTCTGGAGTGAAATCCACTGGATGGCTTTATGGCATAAAAACAAGGAGATGATGTTATTTATCCAGAGTGAATGGAGTTATGCTACAGCGCTGTGTCGAACACTCTGGGACAAATTATTCAGTCTGTTGGAGCAGGAATAATTTGAACAGTGTCTCTTCATCTCCAGCGTGAAACAAACACATACAGTGGGCGTGGCACACCTGTTGGAACAGAGCAGTGAGCTGCTGCAGCCCAAAAGCAGTCCAGCCATAAAGTTTCCAGTATTTTAAAGAGTTTTCAACAGCTGGTGCAATGGGTTGCAATAAACAGACAACTGGAAATGGATTCCGCCTTATATGTATATATATAGCTTTTAATGATGAATACAACAGAAAGCAGGCATCCTTATTTATCTTTCTCTCTTTTGACCAATAGCAGCATCTTACCTGCAGTGGGAACTAACAGGATGTGTGGGAAATGTAGTGTTGACTTTAAGAAAAGCTATTAATTACATATGTAGATATAACTGCCTGTATTGTGCTGTAATGTCATGTTTCTACGACATGGTACGGCTCTGCTCTGCTCGACACGACTCGACTCACTTTTCAAACCAGGTCCTTTTCCTTTTTTTCATTTTCTCCAGTCTGATTAAAGTGGTCCTGTTGCATGAAAGTGCCATGACATATTCCTCATATTCTGACTGGGTTGGTTAGGTTTAGGGTTTAGGAGTGGGATTGGTTAAGTAAGGCTAATAATATCAGAGTTAGACAAACAGAGACAGAGTAGGGTCATGCCTTCCTGTTACTACGCTCGATGGGTACGTTCTAGCATCAGCAACCAAACAGAGAATTGTCTGCACTTCTTATGTTTATTAGCCAAGTGTACGGCATAGTTTTACATGTGTACATTTTTTAAAATCTATGTTGCATAAATAAGAAATAGTGGAGTTGTGCAGAATTTGTGCATTAGCTAGTGACGATTCTCTCTGACCAATCAGTGGCCTGCATTGTTTAAACTCCACCTTTTAGTATAATGGTACATGAACTTTTTCTAATGGATATAAAAATAAAGAAAATGAAAAAAGGAGCTTTAGCAGAGCAGCACCGTACCATGCAGTGGAAATGCAGCATTAAGGCTTCACTATTGATTTAAGACTGAGTAATGATCTATATAATGATACACGGAGCACCTTAACAATTTTATCCACACACACAGATTCCGTGCCCCGTTGAAATGTCAGTTTCACAAAAAACCTCACGAGTAGTATAAACACTGACATGCTACTGATCACAGAGCTCTGTAACCGCACCAAAGAGAGAAACTGTTAATTTTGGACAGCAGGTTGCATGCAGTGAAAGACAGAAGAAGTGAAGGACGACAAAGAAGCAGCAGAGGACACAACTCCTCCATGCTGTGTAACTACCTCTCCACGGGACAAGTGGGTCAAAAGATAAAGGGAGAGAGGGAGTTGTAGGGATGAGAGAGCTGCAGTGAGGAGAGAGAGAGGGGGGAGAAAAGGTGAGCTGGTGTCTTTTAACCTGCTTGTGTCACATGTTACAGTAACAATCAATCAGACAAAGTAAAGGCATTTGTCTCCGTGGTTACTCACCATACACCTCCATAGTCTGTGATCACTCTATGGAATAATCATGGATTCACCTAAAATCCATTTGTGTATTAAGCAAAGAACGTCTTTGATTTTCTCTTTAGCGTCCCGGCTGTTGCTCACCTCTTTCTTATATCGAAGCTGGTTGTATATTGGCGGCTTCTGCGACGTCTCGATCTTGACCTCCTGCGTGGACGTCCGATACGAGGGATTACTGTACGTCAGGTTGCTCACTCCTGGGTCGGCAAACTTTGACTTTTTATGTCTGTCAGGAAGAAAAGAGCACACGGTATCATGAATTAAACTATCCACTGTAAGGCAAGGTAATCTTTATGATCACAAAGCGGCAATTTGTTGCACAGTCAGCTGTAATACAATAATCACACCAATCAGCACTCAGACATTTCACATTAATTACACGATGCTATTCAACAGACCAACAGCAGCAGGGAACGATGAATTCTTAAATGTGTTGGTGCTGATTATCAGAAGTTATTATACCCTGTGTCAGACCCAGGAGTAATACATGTGAGAAGAGTCAAACAGGGAACTGACCTGTAAATAATCAAAGCAGCAATGAGGATGAGAATAGCCAGGATGGTCAGAACTCCACCGATCACGTAGCTGATGTGAAGTCCTTCTCCTGCGACAGAATGCACAGATGTTAAAGACTTTACAGAGCAAATCAAGTGTTTGGATTAAAAGAACAACACAGACAGTTACGTTTTCACAGTACAGAGATAGCTTTGAAAGTGTTTCGCCTAGCTTATGTTGAAGGCAGGACTGGGAAAGGTTCCTGTATTTAAACCCAAACAGTGAATAAAAAGTTGCACATTGTGCTTCAACATCCTCAAACTTTGCGTGGCAGATGCATAGCTGCAGAGTTAGTCCTGTCAGGGCTTTAAAATACTGTGCATTTTGTAAAGATAGCACGATAAAATCACCATTACTGATATATTACTGTTATTTTAATTTGTTAATTTATTTATTTTTAATTGTCTCACTGTAAAGTTTTTGAGAAGTGTTATATACCTATTTTATTCTTATTACTACATCACTTAATTTGAATGTAATACATTTGATGACAGACTTTGGCTGATTTTAGCATATATATTTGTTTTTCAGGCACTTAAGTATTCTTTGTTCCAAGTCAAGTTTATCAAAACTTTCAGGAAAAAAAACACTTTCCCAGTTGAAATTGCCTGCTGGTCAATATTAAAAATATTTACAAGTTGGAGAAACTAGTAATTACTATAACTCCCACATAATGTAACTGTTGTAATAGAAAGCTAAACTGTTAGCCCTTGCTCCCAGTCTTTGAGCTAGGCTACATACATCCTGTACCTGAAACACACTGATAAAATAAATACTTTGCTGTTTCATGTGGGTGAGATGGTCATTGTGAATTTCCTACATGTCGGACCTGAAAGTCAAATTGTTCCTTTAAAACTACATGTAACTGATAACGACAGTATTTTTCTCATGTACTGACCGTGAGGAGCCGTCACCACGTTGCTCAAGCAGCCTTCCACACTCAGGTTCTTGTCAGTGCAGCTGTGAAAATAAAACAGAAACTCAGCTTGAGAAGAGAACTTAATATTAGCTGTAATAACCCCATGAAGGCAAAACATTATATCGTTTTTTTCCTGAAGATAACTCTCTGTAGGGCCTTTGGGAAAAGTCTGTAAGCTTCTGCAGGATTACTGCTGCTTCAAAATCTCATTGTGTATTCTGCTGAAGATGAACAATTACATAATACTCCTCTATGGGATGAGAAAATTCTCTAACCTCTATAAAAGGATTGAGAGCACTCAATATTTTTGGAGCAACGACAAGCAACTTCACTTCTCCAATTATTGCTATTTCTTATAAAGTAGTTCTTCATATTAGATCACCAATGCTGAAAGAAAGTACCAAACACAGGAAATCCAGCAGTGTCTTGTGCAGACAGTTGCTGCTTGTTTTAACAACATGAGTCATGCATGGATTTTTAAAGCAATAATGCCAACACACTTGACAGAGGACACAGTACTTTGTTTGTCAGTGGGATCATGTGAAAGTACTCTGTGATACATAAAACATTTAAATTTGGTTTTGTTACATTTTGGGAGCAATTAAAGGTATAATTCGACTTATTTTTACTTGGTATTGTATGACGTACCTACCAGGCTCCTTTGACAAAAACAGTTATTTTACCTCACAGAACACAGTGGTTGCTGGTCTACTGCTGCCTCCATTGTTTAGTTTGTTGGTGTCATTGTGTGATTTTGGTGAATCTGAACTAACCCTTTGAATTACCAAAGTTACTCAATAACACAAACTATCTAACTGACTGAGGCAACATTAGACCAGCAGCTCCTTTGTTCTGTAGTTTAAAATCACTGTTTTTGTCAATGGAGTCTGGTGACTTTGAAGAGAGCATAGAATAACTTCTGATCCCCCCATGTTAACTATAACAGGGCTGTATGACAGCAAGGTAAAGAGGTGAACATATTCTAAATGCAGCACAACACTTCAACAGAAAGAGACGTACTTGACCGGTGCGGGTCCTCCATGTGGAGTGTCTGTTGGAGCTTTGGGGATCTTGTTGGGGACAGGAGTGCTGCTGGTTCCTCTGGCAGGAGAGGTGGGAACGTAACCTGAAACTG
This sequence comes from Serranus cabrilla, assembly GCA_903364295.1. Taxonomy (NCBI): domain Eukaryota; kingdom Metazoa; phylum Chordata; class Actinopteri; order Perciformes; family Serranidae; genus Serranus; species Serranus cabrilla. The sequence goes on from CAFUXE010000209.1 coordinate 67,899, forward strand.
ATAAACATATGAACATTAGAACCACGGTGGACTATTTCTTTGTCAATGTAATTGGGCGAAAACATGCACACAACAATAACATGTTGACACAATTCTTTTAAGTCAAACATCAAAAAGTCAGCACATAAAACAGTCACAGTGGACACTCACTGGTGGAGCAGGGTCGCCCATCTGGTTCATCCGGGCAGGCGCACACAAAACTGTTGGTCTTGGCGAAGCAAAGATGAGTGCAGCCGCCATTGTTCACCCCACAGAGGTTGGTACCTAAACCAAAGGAGAGGGAACATTCACAAGCGGCACCAACACGTCTGAGTGGCTTATTTGAAATCAAGAAGTGTTTCCCACTTAAGTTCCCACTTGGTTAATTTCATCAGGTAAGAGCGATGAGATGTGAATCACAGAGAGCTTTCATCTTATAACAGCACTGTGACACTGGAAAATGAAGGCACAAGCCCCCTTAAAGAGAACTGTAATGTACTTTGCTGCACATTTAAATGCAATTCAATCTTATTGCCAGAGGCTGCCTCATGTAAAATGATTTTTCCATTTTTCAAATTACAAACCCATCACTTTTTTAGCAAATTAACATTATAAGGACAGGAATCTGATTTATTTTGACCACCCCTGCAGCAAAAATCTTCTGTCCAGTTAACCAGCTTCTTGTAAATCTAAGTGACTAATTCTAATTAGAAATGTCGGTTTATTTTGATTTGATTTTGTTGAGACTGTGAGAGATAATGATTCAATTTGATGTCAATGTTTGAGGCTGTCGTTTGTTGATGTTGTTACAATATAATCAAGCAAAGTAGAAACATTTTTAACTTGTTTATACTGACAGAGCAAACACTGAGCAACTCAATGTGAATATTTGAATGAAATTATGACCAATTTAGTGTAATTTACAGGTTTAATGATTTAAATACCTTTTCAACCTGGGTCCTGTACTTAAGTACCTTTACTCAACTACATTTTGAGGCAAATATTGCCATTTTTACTCCACTACATTTAGCTTCAAGCTTTAGTTACTTTTCAAGTGGAGATTTTACATAAAAAACATGATACATTTAAAGTGATAAGACAATTTTTAGACCCCATAACAGTATATTAAGTAATTAAAATGAGCCCTACCTTGAGAAATTTGAAAATGTTGCTCACATAAATGCATCAAGAATAATCCAATAATATATTTATTGATTTTGACTTTTGATACTTTTTGATGTTGATACTTTTGTACTTTTGCAGGATTTTTACCAGCTGGACACTTTTTGCCTCAGTGTCCTCAGATAAACATAGTGAAGTCTTTGGTTTCTCCCGTGTCAGCTGGAGGTGTCAGAGGAAAAGTGTCCTCACCTGTCTGTCTGTGAGGTGATACCACTATAATGTCCATGAGGCCCTCCACGTTGGCCAGCACGGTTTCCTTGTTACGGCCGGTGTGTTTGTCCACCCGCTGGATGGACTTAGTCTGCCAGTCCGTCCAGTAGATCCAGCGGTCTTGCTGCGAGAGTCGGGAGAAAGGAGTTAGAGGGGAGGACACCGGCTTCAACTGGGGAAACGAGGGAGAAGAAGAGAGGAGAGGAAAAACACAGACAAGGAGAAGGGGGACGGGAGGAAGAAAAGGGAAGGGAAAGGGGAGGAAGAAAAATGAGGGTCAGAGTGGAAAAGAAGTAGAAGAAATGGTTAAGTTGAATGGGTTCAGCATGAGTTGGAGGACGGAGAAGACGACCAGTGAGAGTCACACGGTGAGCCGATGAGTGAAAGAGAGCAGGTGAGTGGAGGAGGCAGCCAGGAGGAGGGGTCAGCCCAGTGATTGACAGCTAAGGGTGAGGAGGGGGAGGGGGTACCTGGGTGAGGGCGAACGGGTGGGACACGGGGCTGACGAGGACCTGCCGCAGTTTCCCGTTCAGGTCCGAACTCTCGATCCTGTCCAGGTGAGCGTCCACCCAGAAGATCCTGTGGGAAATAATGTAGACTTATAAACACACTTCAGTCTGTAGATACACTCTAAAGAAAAAACAACAAACAGTACTTTCTGAAATATGAAGATCTGATTTCCCTACAGGGATAATTACATCATGAGATGTTTATAATATGTAATCTAATTTAATCCTCAAGGATCCACTGAAAAGAAAGCCAGACAGGAAGCTCCTTCTCTCTCTGACCTTCGTGTGTCGTAGTCCAGCGTGAGTCCGTTGGGCCAGCCCAGGTCAGTGTTGATCAGAACCTTTCGGTCCGAGCCGTCCAGGTGAGATCGCTCAATCTTTGCAATGTGACCCCAGTCGGTCCAGAACAGGAACCTGCAGAGACGAGGCAAACTGATGAGAACTGCTTTCTGTCTGCTTATATCCTTATATCTTTACTTCAGTATATTTCAGTGTAGTTCATTATAGCCCCGCCTCCTCTCTCACCCTTTGCTCGGGAACACTGCGATGGCTCGGGGTTCATCCAAACTGTTGTTGACCAGGACTTTGCGGCTCGTTCCGTCCAGGCGAGCCACTTCGATGGTGTTGCGCCCGGTGTCGGTCCAGTACATGTTCCGGGACACCCAGTCGACGGCCAGCCCGTCTGTGGTCTTCAGGCCCTGGCTGATCACCGTCTCCATGCCGCTGCCATCCAGGTTTGAACGCCTACAAAGCAAAGTAATAGGAGGATATTATATGACAGGCTACTGATGATAATACCAGTTAATACAGTGACCAATGTTTTTTGTAACCCACTTGTTGAAGGAAACCATTTTTCAAAATAATATTGAGCATTCAAAGAACAAATAACTCTTTATTTATTTTGACACAGCAACAATAACACAAAGTTAATCCAGAATCTGAACTTTTCCAGTTTTCATTATCTTCTATTTTCCTTAATACCTGGATGACTGGCAACAGCTGACCTAGATGAATACATTTAATAATAAAATGTATAATTTATGTAATAAAAGTGACAAAAGCATGTGGCGTCCACCTTATAACATCCAGGGTGACATCGGTGTAGTAAAGTTTTGCGTCCACGCTGTCGTAGTCCAGTGAGATGACGTTCTGCAGCTCGGGCACGGGTACGTGCACGTCCGTGTGGTCGTTGGTGTCGAGGGAGATCCTGCGCACGCTGACCCGGTTGGAGAAGAGCAGGTAGGACTCCGGGGAGTCGTCACATGACCTGCCGTCCCCCTTGAGCAGGATGCCGGTGGGACAGGCGCAGGACGTGTCGTTGGGACGCGGCAGACACAGGTGGGTGCAGCCCCCGTTCCTCCTGCCGCACTTATTAAAACCTGCAGAGAAAGAAGGATGGATGTAAGACACACATTAAACAAACACAGACACCTTACAGCACAAAACCTGTGTGTGCTCAAAGCTGATTTTGTTTACACAGAAATGTCTGACTATGAAAAGTACTTGCCGAGCTAATCGCACTATAATCAACAGATGCTATATTTGGGATCCTCATGCAAGGATGCCAAAAATAGAGTAACAAAGGCAACTGAGCAAATTTAAACTGTGGGAAGCTCTTTGATTAGCTGTGAAACTAGGAAAATCTATAAACTGCAAAGCAAAACATTCACACTGTGTCGAGCAGCATGAAATATCGACGAAGAGATGGAAAGAAAGAAAGTGAGCATTTTCTTTTATTTATAAAGCGAGGGTTTTCCAGGGCCTCAGACTCACCCAGCGGCCTCTCCCTGTCCACCGCCTGGATGTCCATCAGGCCCGGCAGGTTGGCTCGCACTGTGATGGTGTTGGTGCCGCTGTTCTTGTCCGCTCGCTGGATGCTGCGGCTCTGCCAGTCGGTCCAGTAGATGTGGGACCCGAGCAGGGTCAGACCGTACGGGTGCTGGACCGGAGTCACAAGGGTGTGACGATTCTGCCCGTTCAGGTCGGCCGCCTCAATACGCTGGAGGGGAAAAGAGGGATTAAAACCATGACTCCATACTGTCTGATGCCTTTCATCAATTAGCATTTAGCCGTTTAACCTTTAAATCTCTACTAATTTCGACAGACTTTAGTGATTTTTTCTCATCCCTCGTCTGATTTTAATTAATTCGCCGCATCATTATGAATGTAACAGCTTTTTATTTGGATTTTCTACAATTATTTTACTATTCCAGCATGCAATTATTTCACTGTGTTGTTTTCTCTCAATGTGAAGGCTTGTTTAAAAAGTTTCTCTGATCCAGGATGACTTGCAATTAATAACACAAAAATAGTCACAAAACCACAGACAACAAGGCTTTCATCCTATTACAATTTATAATTTCTAGGGTGAAAGTGTGTGAGTCACTGCTGCACCTCAGTGTGAGCGTCGGCCCACAGCAGCTGTGAGCCGGCCATGTCGATGGCCAGGCCGTTGGGCCAGCCCAGGTTGTCTCTGATGAGGACAGTCCGGTCTGTACCGTCCATCGCTGAGCGCTCCAGCTTAGCGTGCTCTCCCCAGTCTGTCCAGTACATGTAGCTGGAGAAGAAAGAGGGTGAAAGAGAGAGAAGGAGACGGGTTAAAATTCAGAATAAGGTGACTCAAAGTAGGACAGAGATGGATCATGAGACTGGGAAATATTAGACATGATCCTGTACAATAATAAGTGGGAATGATTTTGACCTTTTTTTTCTCTCTGGAGTTAGAACAAAAGAAAGCAACTTGTTTTTTTATGAAGCGGTAAGAGATTTTAATTCAATGCTATGAAAATGAAAGCAGCTCACCCCATCTCATTGTAGAGGGCGATGGCTCGAGGGCTGTCCAGGTTTTGCCAGACGAGAACTTTCCTCATGGAGCCGTCAAGGTTTGCAACCTCGATGCGGTTGGTTCCCGTGTCCGTCCAGTAGATCTTCCTGCCGACAGCGTCCACCGCCAGGCCATCAGTCGTCACTAACCCTGCAGAGAGAGACAGATGGAGTCACGTCGCTCTGACTGACTGATGTTAAACAGTGTTGTGCATGTTAAGCCGTCCTCACCTGTACTTATGATGTCTTCTTGTGCTTTTCCGTTGATGTTTGACCTGCTGATTTTCTTCAGCGTGCTGTCAGACCAGTACACTTTCCCTGCAGATGGCGCCACATGCACATGTAAGAACTTCATTTTACCATTGCTTTTCTTTTTAAAACTGGCTTGTTAAAACTTTGAGAAGACGTTCAAACCTTCTTTGGGATCGACTCCGATGGCGATGGTGTTTTTCATGGAGCTGTTGACGGCCAGAACCACATCAGCGAAGTAGGGGATGTCCAAAGAAACCATCCTGATGTCAGTCCTCCGTGCAAAGATCAGGAAGCTGCTCATCCCTGCAGAACACACACACACCTTCCAGTCAGAATACAAAGGAGGCACGCATGCTTTTATCTTCCTGGAAGCAAAAGTTTTTACAATAAACCCTTTGAAATCTGCACTTTATTGCTGCAGTTTTCTCTTTGCAGGCCTGTAAAAGACATTTTTCTATTGTCTTTATCATGTGCACAACAACAAGCAGATACTGTATGCACTGTAAAAACAGATGTGGAGACAAAAATAACTAGATTAATTTGGCACTGAAGACAAATTCATACCAGGCGTGCAGGTCTTTCCGTCTGACTGCAGGTTGATCCCGGTGGGACAGGCACAGCTGGAGGCTTTGGGAGCAGGAGCCAAGAGACAGAGGTGGCTGCATCCTCCATTATTCACCGCACACGGGTTGCGCACTACAGATGGAGACACACAAAGCAACTCAGCTCACCCACCATCCTGCTTTCTAGGTTAGCTCAGGGGCTAGGAATGGAGAGGGTACGGGAGAAATTGGGGCAAACAAAACAGAAACGCACAACTTCCCTTCAGGGAACATGGGAAAACCCCACACATCAGTGAGATCAGTGAGGTTTCACTTTGGTATGAGCCCCTGAGGCTCTCTGCCCGCTCTGTCAGTGATCTGGGGTCAGTTTACCTGTAATCCTCTCAGTGTCAGCAGAGACACGGGAGATGAGCTCTGAGAACAGGCGGCAAGAATCAGACAAGTAGAAAGTGACAGGAGGAGATTTTTATCCTTTTTTCACAAGAGACTACGCAAGTCAACAAGACCCGTTAAGGATAGTGACATTTTTCACATCAGTATATTTTATGTCTCTGTACTGCAGCACAAAGGATTTAAAAGGACTATTTTCGTTTTTAGTGTGTGTGAGGTGAACTAAAGTGTTCTGAAGCTGCTCACATGCATTCTTAATGAACAGTGGAGGACTCAAGGCCCTTTTTATACAGAGACCAGCACAATAATCCTAATATAATGTGGACTATGGCTGAACAATGGCATTTTGTGAGCAAAAGTACCTTTAAAAATGTTCTGTAAGCTCTCCTCCATGCCTCCATTTGTGATATAAATATTGTCATAACATGATATGTTTGCACTACATATAATTACAAGCTTAATAAATCTGATGAGGTTTTGACATCTGGCTGAGTAACCTTATACTGCTTTGTACTTTGGCTGCTCGAGCTAATGCTAAAAGGAGAGACGGCGCAATAGCTGAGAGCCCTGGAGGCCCATGGGGTGAATAACTGTACAGAGCTACTGAAATGGCTCAGTGTTGCAGCACAGAGATAAAACAATATAAAATGTCGCTGTCCTACAACTTGCTGACTTCAGACGCACACAGACCTGTGTCACGGTGTCGGTGAAACATGTGGATGTCCATGAGGTTTTCCAGGTTTTCGGCTAGCGTGTGTCGTCCCAAGCCGGTGAGCTTGTCGGCGCTCTGGATGCTCTTGGACTGCCAGTCTGTCCAGTACAGCTTGTCCTCGTGTACAGTCAGGCCGAAGGGGTGAGGAAGCTGGCTGCCAATCAAAACCTGCACGCAAAAACAGCAAAAGAAGTCCGATGAGATCTGTAAACAGTTTGTGGAAAAACAGCAAAATCTCCTCCAATTGACATGAAATTACATACTTTTTAAAGGTTACATTTACATTTTTTTCCGCATAAAAACATCAAATAAATGAATAAAAAAAACACCCTTTACCTGTCGGTCAGAACCATCAAAGTTTCCAAATTCAATAGTCTTCATGCCGGCGTCCGCCCAGTACAGGCGTTTGGTCTCGTAGTCAATGGCGAGTCCGTTGGGCCAAGTCAGATTATATGAGATGATGACAATCCGACTGGAGGCGTCCATTCCTGCACGCTCGATCTTTGGGTTGGCACCCCAGTCGGTCCAGTACATGAAACTAGACAGAAATAATATAATGAATGAAAAAGAATCATGCAAAGTTTATATGTTTCAGCCTTTTCAGTCATCTCACCCTCCGATTGGGTCGACGACAATGTCCCTGGGTCGGTCCAGGTTCTCCCAAATCAGGACAGTCCGCATGCTCCCGTCTGCATTAGAAACCTCGATACGATCCGTACCTGAGGGAGCCAACACATGACGTGACTGGTTAAAAATCCAAGTGCATACATTGATTGCATGTAACGCATTAGGAATATGATTTTAAGTGACAATATGTGAAAGGGGCTGTTTACCAGCATCGGTCCAGTAGAGCTTGTTGGTCACCCAGTCAATCGCCAAACCTGCTGGGCTCTCCAGACTGGTGTCCACCACCACCTGGAGGAACAGGGACAACAAAGATCTGAATTTCCACAGTTCAAGCTCTCATTTAAATCTTTTGCATGCATTTTGTGCATTGTATCCCTGAGAATGGATAAAATAAATATCTGTTGCACTTTCACACTAGCCCCACTAGATGGTACTACTGCATAATTTTAAATCGTCCTGCTGCTCGGCTCAGTTCAGTCCAGAACAGATAAATAGGAAGAGAAGGGATTTCAGAGATGAGTTCAGTCACACTGTGTTCGTCACTGACCTCCTGCTTGGTGCCGTTCCACAGCGCTCTGTTGATGGAGTCGGTAGTGACGTCCGTCCAGTAGATGTAGCCGTCCTTGGCGTCCCAGTCCAGCGCCACGGCGTTGCGCACATCAGCCAGAGGGATGACATCATCGGACATGTCCTCTGTGTCGAAGCTGATTCGTCGGATGTCCGTCCTTCGGGCAAAAAGCAGGAACTTGTCAAGACCTGATTAAAGACCAAAGGTCTTCTGTCAGTCTTCTAGGTTTAACAGTGGGGTCAACAATGAACACAGCAAAACAGCACTGACACACAGACAAGCAGCAGCCCAACCAAACTGACTAACTAACATCACAAATCAGAACGTTTCCTCTTACATAATCGTCTATAATGATGACAACAAGTGTAATGTTTTTATGATTAATCGTTGTTTGTAAATGTCACATAATGCTAATTAAAGCAATGCAACAGGCACAGTTTAGTGAAGGAAACCTAGCTGCACTGAACCATAACATGTTATTTAATTGGTTTGAAATTTAGAAATATTCACTTTAGTGGATGTTTTGTCATTTTCTGCATGCACAGTTTTTTCTCAAAAATGTATTTTCCTATTACAACCTACTGATCAGAAAAAGTAGATGCATGTGACAGGATTATTATTAAGATTACACTTACTGACTACATTGCTAACAGGCTAATATTGTTGTGGTTGGCATTAATTGTTTCATAAATACATAAATATGCAACATCCACACAAATATTACAGTTCCTCGTGTTGAGGGACTCACCGTTGGCACAGTTGCTGTGGTCCACCTTCTTGAAGCCGGTGGGACAGGCACAGGTGTGCGTCTTGTTGCTGGGGAGACAGAGGTGGCTGCAGCCGCCGTTGTTGGCGCCGCAGCGGTTCCTGCCACCTGCAGGAAGACGGAAACACACAGCTCAGTATGGGATGCTTTTTGATGTAAGGAACTTTTTAAATATATTATTACTCTGCTTTGATTAGTTATGATATTCTGGCACCCCTGCAGGAACCTTAGTTAAGGCAAAAATGGTTTAATTTGAGGATGCAACACATTTTATACCCATTTTATTTGTAAGGATCATTATAGGAATCAGCATAACAACAAAAATAAAATACAGGTTTTGAATAAAAAATGTAATCTTCCTTTAAACAAGCTATTTTGTTTCCTCCCAGGTTTTTCAAGGGATATTTCAACATTTGTGAATACCGGTATTCTAATTTAACAACTATGTCCCCTCTTATTCCTCATTAGGGTTACTTAACCCCCACTATTATTCTGAAATATAAATGTGGTAACTGGGAAGTTTTTCTAATGTGAACTTGAACCAGCAATAAAGACTTTTTAGGTTTCCTATCCAGGACCCTGAGAACTTCTTCATATTCAGTCTCCGCAGGCTTTATTAATGTATCAGACGTGAGAAACTACGTGGTTAAACAGTATTTAATATGTGGGAAAATCCTAGTGTGGAAATTAGCTTCAGGTCTCAGTTGTCTTACAAAAATCTTAAATTATTTAAGTTGAACTTTCTCTTTGCAACAACTCGCATAAAGAGTTTTTTGAAGCAGAGAAAGATAACACCAAGGTAGTTGAAAAAAGAAAATATAATAATAATGAATGTTGTTCATAACTTTTTAAATGATTTTATTATTTTAACATTCAGATGCAAGCAACAATCGGTGTGACTTTGTGACATTTTTCCTTTATTTTGGTATTATTTTCTCCTCTTAGTCTTTTTTCCTGTGTGTGTGCTGTATGCCTTTCCAGATTTTTCTGTTTTATAAATATAATGAACTACACATTTGACAGCGGAGCTTTAGTCTTTTGTCAGTTTAAAGAAACAAAAAAGAAATGTGCAGCTGGATTTAACTCAAGTTCTGAAGCTTCTTTGCTTCATTCAACTGATGCAAAGTTCAAATCTCCTCCACTCACACATGAACTCACATGACTCTGCACCAAAACAAAAGGAATAGTGTCCGACTTCTGCCAACACAGACACAGCTCGCAGTTCATATTAGTGCCCGACTGTTACAATATTTTATCAGCGTGATAACCCAAACTTTCTCTTGGCCAGAACTCAAGTTCAACACGGTTTGTTAACAAAGAACACAAGACTTTGCTATCACGCTGATAAAACACCTCAACCCGCCGGTTCACCACAGAGCCACGCACTATTCCAACAAATCATTCCATCGTCTCTGTGGGAAAAGTCTTCACCTCTGTGTGCAAGAAGATTCCCATCTGACATGTCTGTACGGATCATCTTCCACTCTCTAATGTTGAGTTTGTGTTTGATGTTTAGTTGTTCAGCATTTTTTTTCTCCCCGCTTCTTGAGGCTCGGATGTTTTCAAAAATAGCTCCACTGTTCTCACCCACAAGAAAACACCCAATCACAGACAGATCTGAAGTGATGTGGGGTAAGGAGCCACCCTGCCTCATGAATGGAAAACACTGTTTTATTTTTCTTTGCTTTACATTTCTAGCAGAAATTATGGACAGTATAGTCTCTTCTATCTTGCATATCCCTTTGACCCTCCAAACCGCGCAACCTGTCAGCAGGTTTTACTTAAAGATTTGCCAAGATTACGGTTCATCATAGCCAGAAATCAGCAGATTTTCAAAGTTCTGACAGGAAAAATCTAATCAATTTCACTTTACTCTACATGTCTCATTTTAAATTTTTTCAGAGATCCAGTTGGGATTGGCTCCAACCCCCTGCAACCCAAGTATGAACTGGGAAAGCACTCGGAGAGCGCAGACCTCCGCCAAGGCAATAGGGTCAGTTACGCAATACCACATTGCACACTTGAACGATTATATTGAAAGCATGTATTTTGGGAGCACACTGGCATTGAAATATTTCATCCACTAGATGGCGGCAGTTGGTGAAGGCAATATGGTCACTAACACAATAATATAAATTTGCAATATAAACTCCAGATGGTGTTCCGGATCACCGATCACAACCAAAATGTAATCACCTGTTCCTTGTCACAATACACACATTGTCCGAAAATTTCATCCAAATCGGTGCAGAACTTTTTGAGTTATTTTGTACACAGATAAACAAACAGACTGACAGACAAACGCTGGCAATCACATAACCTCCTCCCTGACCTCGGCGGAGGTAATAAATGAATGAATACATGAACTAACCAGATCATGTGCCTTTTGAAGAAACTGGGAAGCCTCTAATGACTCGGCTCAGACTAACAGTCACAAGACAAAAGTAACTTTGACTGAACTTTCATTTTTGTAAAACAAACTAAAACAGACATTCAAATTGCATTTTCCAAATTATGTTTAGCACTATAACTGTGTTATTCTGCACAAAAGATATTTTGAGTTCTCCCTACTTCAAGCCGTGTGTGTGCTGTTTCCATAGAGGTGCAGAACTTATATATATATATTCCAGAGGAAAACAAGGTCACAGTGAGTCGAATATGACAGGGGCAAAAAAAGACACACACCCTGAAAGTGCTTGTGGTTCAGAGGGCTGAAATCCATTCATCTAAACCACTGAAACGGCAAGTAAACTATGTTGCTTTCTCTGACGTCAATCAGCTTTTTCCTAGAAACACTTCGACTGCTGCAAATAACTAACAGGTCTATTTACTGATCATTTTAATGGCTCTGCCTCTGACTGAAAAATCTTGATAAAAAGACTAAATGTAACCTCACTGTGGAGCATGAATTCTCCCATTGTGAAGCTACTAACTGCCCTGATGAAGGTTTTGTGACACAGCAAACATAGTTCTGTAATAACTACAGGAATTTTGATGAAGTTTATTAAAAAAATAAGTGTTATCTGTGGTGAAACAGGCTTGTAATTCCACCTTCCACTTCATTTAGCTCCCATCTGTCCTCTGATCCTCCCACAGGGCATCTTGGCTGCTCTCAATCAAAGGATGTACCAATAATTACTGGGACATTTCAGGGATATTTAACACACTTTGAACCTAACATTGAACTCCTGTGTACCGACCTGCTGGCTGCCTCTGAGGGTGCAGCGTGTGGATGTCCATGGGGAAGTGCAGCTTGTTGCGAATGATCTCCTGGTTCTTGCCGGTGAATTTATTGGCACTGTTGATGCTCTTGGTGTGCCAGTCAGTCCAGTAGAGGCTGTCCTCAAACACCGTGATGGCAAACGGGTGAGGCAAGCCTACAGAGAGAGAGAGAGAGAGAGAGAGGGAGGGTGAGAGATGCTCGATGAAGTGTGCAGTAAAACCAGAAAGAGGCCAACAAGGTCTTTCATGAAACAATGAGCCGTTCTTTAAGGGATGTAAACAAACATAAAGATTAACACCTTTATAATGAGCGAGAAATTACGATTTTGTGAAGTTCATGCGTGCTTTTAAATCCAAACACACACAAAAAAATGGAAAGAACAAATGCTGCATTTGGCTTGTTCCACCAACACTCTCCAAACATCCTCCCATTCAGGGCTGTGGGCTTGGCTGATGTCATAACATCCCCATTTAGAGCTGCTTTCAATTACTCTGCCTCTCATTGGCCTGTAGCTGCTTTAGTTGTGGCCAGAGCGGCCAAAAGCAGAGACGCTCCATCGGTTTCCTTAAGTAATGTGACTTTTCCGTCCAGAATCTGAAAGCAAGATCAAGAACAGCCCTTAAACCGGGTCGGACTGGTACAGGAGACTGGTACTGGAGAGATCAACACCAGCTCTTCTCTTCTCTACAAGGGAATTGTGTGTATTTTATTAATTTTAGAGTAAAATACAAAGACAAACTCATGAAGGTTTCCTGAGCTCAAATACAGAAAACGTTGGTGTAAATTGGATTTTTTATTGGTCCTGATGTCTTAAAACACTATTCTTTTCCACATCTTAAGTGTAGGATGTCATGAACACTTGGGACTAAATGAGCAATGATCAAAGTTAAAGTTAAAACAGTCTAGCTGATGTCACCGTGTCCCACCCACTTCAAAGCCGCGAGAAGAAGACGGAGAGAAAACATAAACACAAGAAACTAGGTGTTGTTCAAACGGATCCTAATGTGCTCATGTAAAACACCAAAGCTGATGGAAAGTGAGGCAGATTGCAGGAAGTTTTGGGTCCATTAAAAAGCTGGCTCCATTAGAGTTTCACATTGAGTACTTTTGTCTTTGTACAAATTGTTGACAGCCCTTATTGGAGGAACCCTGGCCTAAATACTAACATGTGTAACAGGGAACTCCTCGCAGATTCTGTCTCCACTGGACACATCTGCTCAGGGTGACTCCTCCACACTCGTCCAAAGTAATGCTCTCTCTCCAGCCTAATCCTCCTCTGGTGAAGTAGCCGTAGAACCAGTTGGATGAGAGTGCTAAATGGATGGAAAAAGTGATTTCTGCTGCTGCTCAGAGCCCTGATGGTGGTGATGGTGGTGTGGCGAGCGTGCTGGCGCAGGGCTTTTAAAAACAGCGCTGCTCGTTTAATGACAGTGTTTTACAGCGTGGCGTAAATGTCAAGTGGTAAATGGCTAAAACTGGAGAGAGACCAGAATAATAATGAGTCACAAGGATCAGGGTAATTGTGTATAGTGTGTAGTGTAAGCTCAATAATGCAAAAGTTTTATCGTTTTAATCTTATTATATGTTCTATGAGCAACAAGCTATTAGGTTTATGTACCTCAATTTGACAAACATACATTTTTTCTTCTACAAAGTCCCTTTATTAATCTAACAAAAGAAGCCAAAGTTAGATGCTTCTTAATACCAGCAGCCATATCATAGCTTTTCAGAAATTAGATGAAATAAAAATGAGACAACAAAACTGGCAAATTTAATCAAACGAGGAGCACATAAACCAATATAAAGGGATTTTAAGGCATTACAAATAAATGAATCATGAGTCAGTAAAGACAGTTAAAAACGAGCTCGTCTGTGCATTTCCCCTCGTCCCTCCTCCTCCGGCCGGTCCAGGTGTGTGTGCGGTGATACTGGCTGAACGTGTGTGTTTTCTGATCTTATCCTAACATACGGGAGACAACAGTGCACCCTTTTCCCACCTCTGAGTCATCGGCATCCACGAGGCGCCTGGTTTTGATACGGTCACCTTCTTCCTTTCCGTCTCTCTCTGCACCCCCACATGGCCCCTCCTGCTCCTTTTTTTCCGGGACAGCTGGAGGAGCAGCTGCAGGCCGACAGGGCATCAAACGTCCCACCAGCCTTCACAGTAATGTCCCCTTTAACCTACATGTGGCACCTCCCAGTCCTTTCACGCCTCGCCTGGATCTGTCACACTCTCTATCTACAGGTCATCGGCAGCTACGTCGCCTCCAGCTGGACGGAGCGCCGCTCGGATTAAAGTGTGATGGACCGCGATACAGGGAACACTTAGTGGTCTTCTTTGATGTTTCCCTACTTGAATCACATTCCTCTTTGAGCTAAAGGGCATTTTATGTTGTTTACAAAGACAGCAACCACATGAAGCTGTTGTGACGCATGTTTCAGATTTGTCATATGTTTTGTCTGTAAGGCTGCAAGATATAAAAACTTACACTAACCCAGGTTTAGAAGAGGGAAACTCAAGCACTTTTAAGGCACCTAAATCAAAAATGTTCAGACTCTCAAACCTTTTTCATCACAGATTGTATATTGCCACTTTGTTTACTACTATGGCAATTTTGTAAATGAAAAAAATAGATTATGTTAAAAATCGAGCATTTTTCAAGGAGTATATCTGAATTCATGTCCCTAATCTTGTGTTTCCCAAACCTTCAAGCCTTTGTAAGAAGCCTGCTACTCTGTAACGATTCCCAATAATAAGGCAGAGAGGATAATGTCATCACATAAAAGGCAATGAAACCGAGTAATTAACTCAATAAAATGAACCATGAAGAAGGACAAAGCGACTGACCAGAGGAGTTAACAGGCTCAGATGTAAATTCATCAGAATTAACTGATGAGCATCTGTTTGCAATTATGCATTTTCATGGGTGGTTTGGAGTACCATGATAAAAAATATAGAAACATATTTTGAAGGGGTGTTTTGGACTTAAAAAGTGCAGGAACCACTGGTTTAGACCTAAACTGATATAAACCGATATCAAGCCAACAACTTCACTCTATCACTACCATTGCACAAAACATAATCCATGTATACAAAACAGAACATAAACATGGATTTACATTAAATTGAGTGTGTGCATTCCTCTGGTTTTCCTCTTGCATCGCCCTCGGGGAATAATATTAGCTCTACACATCTCAATCTGGTTGGCCAATTTCCAAGACTTTTACGAGCACATTAAAACTCTCCAGGGAACAAACTCTTTATATATTTATGACCCGGCTGCCTAGTAAACATCTTATAGAACCAGGCGAGCTTAGTGGAATTTAAGGTATGTTAAAACCTGTGAAGTGACAGGTTGTCCACAAGGGGGCGTTGCTTTGTTGTTGTATTGTCATGACTTCATAAAGGACTGAATGAGAGAATCACACAGCAGGTGACTCGCTGTGAATGAGGCATCAATGCAGTACACAGCACATGTACGCTATGATCATGTGCATAAACAGAAACACACACACACACACAGCCCCTTCTCTTCCTGTCCTCCACCTGCACAGGTGTGCAGACTGGATAGCAGCGTTATCCGTGACACCCGCCTGCTGTCCGGCTCCAATGACAGAGGAGCTGGCACCCATCCAGCCGACACACACACTAAACTATAGGTGTAGGGAGATAGACACTCGTTAACATTCCTGGCCACAGAGGCTCAGAAAGTAACTATGCACACTCTCTCTCTCTCTGTCATTCACACACACACACACGTCCCATTTGTCCTGTGTGTTGTCTGAGCAAACAGAGGCTGTGCAGGAAGGACAGGGCCAATTACAGCCTTTTATCCTGAGAGCACACATCATTAAGGAGAGCTCACAGGGCTGATGGCACGCACGCACACACACACACACTCATCAAACATTTCCCCTGTCCCTCTCTCTGTTCACACTCTTAAACACTCTTGATTGTCACAGATGTGCTTCTAGACTTTTTTCACTTCATCAGAGGAAAAAGTCCCAAATCGGAGCCCAAACACAACAAAAGAAGCCGGCAGAGCGTGTGTATAAGGCAGATCAGTACCCTGCTTCCTTACATCTACTTTTAGTGCTCAGGCCTCACTGTAGGAACAAACATAAACAGAGGCACGCACAGCTTTATGTTATTTATGGGCTGTGTGTGTGTGTCTGTGCATTTCAGTGCAAGACACATGCGTATGCTCTCTCATGGAAATATGGCATTGATTAACTCCACATGGTTTAATGAAGTAGCGTCAGCATGCTACATCCTATATCTATCCCCCGTGTGTGTGTGTGTGTGTGTGCTAATTAATGAGAATCTGAACTCCAGCCAGACCTCTGTACACCACATCTCTCCTGTTCCTCTCCAGCTCACTCAAAGCCTTAAAGGAAAAAAACAAAGGCACCAGAAATACGTTTTGGGTTTGTTTACATTTTCCAGCTCTGCTTATCGTTCCTGAGTTCCAGTAAAAGCACGAGCCACCTCAAATATCTGGAGATTTGGGTCGCCATAAATTCTGTGGTTCTGTGCTTCCTCTTAAATATCTCAACCAAAAATTAAAATAACTTTATTGAAGATTTTCTAATCCTTTCAGTTTAAAAAAGTTTATGTTAATACAAATTTAACATTTGTTGCAGTTTTTTCGTAAGTAAAGCCAGTTAGAGGGCTTTTATTGTGAAACAGCTGCAGCTTTTCTTAGCCTTTGTTGCTGAAATAAAAACAGTATCTCTTTTTGAATATATTCATATTTGGGGGAGTTAAAGGAAGTCTTAGTCCAACTATTTAGGCATCTCCAGTCCACCATAAAAACATTCAATGTGTAAACAAGTATCAAGGAAGAAAGTAGAGTGTTTGATCTATGCTTTGGTTTCAGGAACAAAAAGACTGGTTTCCTTGTTTTATCTGCGACAAATTCCAATTCTGAAAAGCTTCTTAAAACCCAATCACAGCGTCCAAACACACATGGCAGACGGGTGTTTACCTTGGCTGATGACGGCCTTGCGGTTGCGTCCATCCAGGTCCGCCCTCTCGATGACGTGGTGCTTTGCGTCCACCCAGTACATGCGGCGGCCGGCGTAGTCGATGGTGAGGCCGTTGGGCCAGAACAGGTGTGTGTCCGCGATGACCCGCCGGTTGGAGCCGTCCATGTTGGCGTACTCGATGCGAGGTGTGTTTCCCCAGTCCGTCCAGTAGATTTTACTGTGAGGAAAAGTGGTACGGTCATGGTTGGTTTACTTTTTGTTTACTTATTGTCAAGAGGTAAACAGATTGCTGTCAGGACACAAGACACAGCAGATGTCTGATATAATAAAAAGTCTCCTCTGTGCTCGACTTTCATGTCCTCCACATCATCACTCATCTGTTCTGACCGGCCTCAGAGGGAACAACTACTTTTTTTTGGATATTTTTCAATTATCCCATGCAAATGAGCTACCTAATAAGCTGAATGAGTTTACCAGCTTAAATTTTCTCTGGGGCTTCATCTGAAACTCTTTCCTGCCACTGCAGCATATGAAGTCGGGGATGAAAACACACTTAGCCGCTGCCACTTTCATGAAATCCTTGTTCCACACAGATGCTCGCCTGTGGGCACTGCTGTGCTGCCAAACTTTAATCCCTGCTCTGCTTCTACACTACAACTGGGACACGTCCAGAGGGGATATGTATATACCAGTGTGTGTGCATTTGAAACCATCTGTAGTGCATTATGCAGGCTGTGTGTGTGTTTGGACTCGTACCCCTCTATGGGGTGCAGCGCGATGGCTCTGGGCTTCTCCATGTTCTGCCACAGCAGCACCTTACGATGCGTCCCGTCCAGGTTGGCCACCTCGATACGGGACGTCCCAGAGTCTGTCCAGTACAACTTGTCATGGATCCAGTCTATGGCCAGTCCGCCTGGAGGAGACAAAAATCCACTTTTAATCTGACTGCATATGCATTTATTTTATATTTAACAAATGATTTTAAAAAGTTGGTTTTATGTACAAAACTCATGAGAGATACAGAGAGTTAGAAAGTGAGCTTTTGACTCACAAGTAAATGTATTTCTCACAATGTTGAACTATTCCATTAAGTGTCTTTTTATGTATTAATTTCATGTGCTAGTTATGTCAGAACAATTCATGTAAGCAGGTCCATTAAGTTTGATTGAATCACTGAGGGAGAGAGAGAAAGACAGGAAGCAGAAGTACAAAATAGAGATGAAATGAAATGAAGAAAAAAGTAGAACAGTGGAATACTCTGAGGAGAAAACTACTAAGAAAGAGGCTGAAACAGACCAAAAGGGACAGAGAAAGAGAGAGAGAGTTCAAAAGAGGGAGAGACACTGAGGCTGAAAAAGAAGGAAAACAGAGTTAAAAAGAAAAAGACTTTTGACTTGGAGCAGTATTGATGTCATACTGCTGAACTCATATGTAAACATGGTGATGGATGGAGTGAGGGGAGCAGAGTATAGTTGGACAGAAAGCAGCAGACCTGAATAAATTGGATAAATGATAAATGGGCCTGTTGTCCTCCATGTGAACCGGCCGTACCCACCTGGGCTCTCCAGACCAGTGGAGACGACCTCCTCCACGTTGGAGCCGTTGAGGTTGGCCTTCATGATGCGGTCCAGCGTCACGTCGGACCAGAAGACCAGCTCGCGGCTGTGGTGGAAGTCCAGCGCGATGGCGTTCTCCAGGTTGTTGAGCAGCAGGGTGTACTCGGAGCGATGCGGCAAAACCTGACGGATGTCGATGCGGTTGGCGAACAGCAGCACCGGCTCTGGACCTGAAGGACAGAGACGGACAGGGGTTCAGACGATGAGAATTAAAGTGGAAAGGAAACTTGAAGTTGGAACGAAACAGGCATAAAAAAAAGTCTTAGTGAGGAGCGATGGTCACTTTTAATAAGAAAAAGCATTAATCTCATTGGAGGTGAAGGTCGGGGTCCTGGCAGCTGGCTGACAGACAGTCCTGACCTGGGTTTAACTCTGGTCTGCTGCAGATTGATGGGCTGCTGTACCAGGCCTGCACTCTACCTTCACTGCATATCTAAATCTAGTCCAGACCCTCAGAACGAGCCAACCCCATTCGGAGCAAAGACCCCAGAGCAGAGGAATGGATACAGTTACCACTGAGGAAAGTATAAACACTATGCAGCGTGTTTTTATTGGAGGTCAAACCCCAGCGACTTCTCTGTGGTCACATGTCAAGGTTGAAATAGAGTACAGTGGTTTTTACCGAGAGCTTTGCAGCTGCGCTTGTCAGGTCGGAGCTCGTAGCCCTGAACGCACCAGCACTGGAACCCCCCCTCCGTGTTGGTACAGCCCTGGCTGCAGTAGCCTTCTTCAGCACACTCGTCCACATCTGGAACAGACCACAGAGGGAGAAGAAAGAGGGGAGGGACAGAGAGATGCTGGCGTCAGACTCCTGCAGGGTTATCAATGAATTCAAGACACAAAGCGTGCAGAGGTGGCTGGAAGGTGAGAAACTCATTCAAACTTTTGGAACACATCCTACTTCTTGTTACACCCTTCAACTCTAAATTAATTTCTTGACCTTGCCAACACACCTGTGGAATCTGGAAGCAGACTGTCTCCCTGAGTTTTAAAATTCTGGCAATGAAAAATTCGGCTCGTGGGAGAAATCCCAAATTCTTATCAATAATTTCTTATCCAAACCTTAACTTTCTTTTCACCAAGTTCAATAGAAATGTGTTTGTACTTTTGGGGAGTATACTGCTGATATAAAGACAAACTGACTAACAGGAGGGAACACAGGGAGTGCAGACACACACACACACACACACACAGTGTGTTACCCTGGCAGGCTTTTCCGTCGTCCATCAGTCGGTATCCAGTGTGACAGGTGCACTGGACCAGTCCTCTGACCATCTGACACTTCTGGGAGCAGCCTCCGTTATTCTGGTTACAGTTGCCCTCACTGGAGCGCGGACCTGCACGCCGCACAGGAACATTACACGAACATAAACACACCATGCTGAGTCAGTAAAAATACCACCACACACTGTAAAAAGTATGACTCATCTGGTGTTGAGCCTTGGAATATTTTAAGCTGCAAGCAGCGAGGACTGAGGATCGGCACTTCAGTCAGTCTGGTGCACAGGATGGGAAACTGATCCGATTTCATTAATACCAATGCCAATTAAAGATCCAGCGTTTCAGCCCCGTTCTGTATCTATCCGCCTATTTATTCCTGATCAACTTTCTGCGATGAAAAAAGGAAAAGGAAGCCACGCTTTGGATGGATTCTTACTCTCCCCGTTGACTCTTTCTTGTTGCAAGTTTCCAGCAGCATAGACATGATTTTGCATCATAAGATTGGAGGCGTATGATTCTGATGGAACAGACAATTTAAAGCCAGTTCTCAACTCCCATCCCTACTGGTGCAGGCTAAGACATACCCAGGCTATCATTCAAATGTTTTTGATTTATGTTCATGATTCGCACTGGGCGGCTCTAAATGATTCTGCTGACAGCCTGACATTTCCTGTAGTGACACCATTAGACACCTTTACAAAGGTACCCTGATGTTACTGGTGACTCTGATGACCTTTCCTTTCAAGCCGAAAAATTCTCTACATTTCGCTAAAAAATATTAAAACCTAAGAGCCAGAGTTTTATGTAATTTAATGAACCCTTTTCACTTTGGGCACTCCACGAGCTTTCCTTTTACAACCCCCTCATGTTAAAATGTCAAAATTGCACATAATGATTACCATTATTTCATAATGTAACAGTCAGATTGCAATAAAAACCTGCTCTCCATATTAATTCTCCACAAGGGAATAAACACTTTGATTAATAAAACTGTAAAACAGCTGTCAGGCATAGAAAAACTCCCTGGTAAGCATAACGAGTAGGACAGAAATTATGCAATAATGCAGCAGTAAACTGTGGGAAAACGCTGTATTACGGCTAATGTCGACTTGCAAAGTCTCTAAAGCCTCATCACTTATAAAATTAAACTAAACACATTAACAAGATGACACTCAATGTCAATTATCAATGAATCTCAATTAGCATTCAATAAGTTAAATGCTCGCGTCAGTCTGCATGAGTCAGACTGAGTCAGTGTTATTTCAGTCTGTTCATGCATTAAGGAAAAAAAAGGTCTGAACATGATGCTCAGTACACTGCAGTATGGATGCAGGTGTAGAGAACAGACTCACGGCAGTCGTGGTGAGGGAGTTCATCGGTCCCGTCACCGCAGTCGTTGACCTCATTACACACCTTCCTCTGACCGATACAGCGTCCGTTCCCACACTGGAACTGATCAGGAGCACATGGAGGACTCTCTGCGGGGAGATAACATGATGTATCCCGTGAGACAACAGACAGCTGTCTCTTCCTCTTACGTCTGTCCCACACACAGATTACAACAACAACTCTTTATATCCCACAAATTGTTGTTATGTTGCAGACAAAAAGTACAGCATCTATGAAGAGAGCTTAAGTGTTTCCCATTAACCTCTCCTCCTGTCCATCATTACACATATTTGATCATGAAAGTTGATTCCCAAACAGACTGAACTACAGGGAAGCTCATGAATGATGAAGATTGCATTTTAATTTGATGCAACTGTGCACCAATAAAAATGACCTCATGGATCTGATATGTATTAACTCTGATTGGAGAGGCCCATGCAAAGTGATCTGGAACTCATGCACCACCATGGCTCATGCTATGGGTGGATAGTATCCAAACAAAGGAGAAAAACTTTCTACCGTCCACTCATTAATCTTTTCTACCTTAATATTTGGGCCACTTTTCCACCATTAAGAAACTGCCAAACTGACCAGCCTGTTGTTTTTAAAAGCAACTGTGTGAAATGTGAAAGTGAGTTTGTGAGTAGAGGAGGGCTGTTTCTGAGCTGTTGTCATGACTACGATTGAAGCTGCTGTTATATTTAGCTCCTGAAAACAAGATAACAACCACAGTCTTACCAGTTTTCTCGCAGCCCTCCTCGTCGCTGCGGTCGGAGCAGTCAGGCTCGCCGTCGCACCTCCACGACAGCCGGACGCAGCGTCCAGTTCCACAGCGGAACTGGTCAGCCGTGCACATGGACGTGGCTGCAAGTCACACACACACACATTTGATTCATTCACCCTAACTTCAGGGAGCTTGAGATATTCTTAGGGATTGCCTTGTTGCTCCAGCACTAACATGAATCAGAAAAAACACTGAAATTGAAACTAACAATCATATAAATACTGGATCAATATATAATCATGCATATTTTTTAGATACAAAACATCATCCAGAGCTCATATTTTAGTCATCGTGATGAAATCAGCTACTCACTGCAGTTCTTCTCGTCTGATTGGTCGTCACAGTCGAATTCGCCGTCACACCTCCAGCCAGCGTTGATGCACATCCCGCTGCTGCACATGAATTCAACTGATCTGCAGGGCTGGTGTGAAGCTACACACACACACACACACACACACAGAATGAAATCAGTATGACAACCACAGCAGGCCATGCAGCTGTAATTTAACATCATCTACAAGGTAAAACACATCTCTTGCAACACAATTTTAAAGTCACAACCTAATTTGTGGAGTGTTTATTATCACGACAAACAAGCTTGAGATGCTGGTGGTTTAAGTTAGAATAATAACAGATAGGAGGTCTGTTGGACCCTTTAGTTCCTGGTAACAAAGACCCTAACCGGCACCATATCCAAATCATATTCAGTCTGATTGGGTTGGGGAGCATCCTGTTTTAGCTGCATTTAATATGTCATTCATTCATTGGGATTATTTGGTATGTCATATATATTATATGAGAAAAAGTTAAAGTGAAAGAAAACCAATGTGATGTTTTTCCTGCTCTTACAGACTGCTGCTGCTTGTTTACTGCTGCAGCCTTGTGTCGGTCTTCTTTCAGTGTTTGGGTCTTTTCGGGTTGACCACATGTTGGATCAGGTCCAATTATCCTCGGGTCTATTCAGATCGGGTCTCTGTCTCTTATCTTTTTTTGGAAAAGAATTTACACTCCAGGGATTTAGGGAGGTTTTCAGCAAGCCAGTTTCAGATCCGATCCGCACTACGGACCTGTGAAGTCCTCTAGTTAAAGAGTGGAAGCTGAACTGTCCTATGCACAGAGAATAAGTGAGCAATCTTTAATGATATTCTTAGTCTGCTGTGCCTCTGAATGCCATCCATAAAAAGTAAAGTGCCAAAATGCAAAGAGACAGTAATTATGCCAGTAATATTTCCTGCTCCATTAGCTGGTTGTGTTTATTTTGGCGGCCTTATGATCATTTCTGACTCCGGATCATAGCCGTCCCACCTTTAAAAATCTCCCACCACGTCTCAACATGCGATCGGATCAAAGTGAAGCTCAAACTGGCAGCGGATGAGGACGGAGGTGGACGAGAAGATTAAAGCTGAATCAAACATAAGCATCTTAAACCCAGAGTGTGCGCGCATGAGCCGCGTGTGTGTATTTCTTTGACGCGTTTCCTCCTGACAGCACGAGTCGGCTCCCATCAAAGCTACAGTGGGCGTGAGATAAGGCAGGAACAAAATGACAAACGAGGGAATGCTGAGGAAGAAAGGCAGAGAGGAGATGTTGTAGAGCTTCAAGCATCACCGTGAAGGCTTATCAGCTGGGCGAGAGAAGAGAGAGATGATCAAAACAGCAGGTGGCTCTCCCACAGAGAGAGAGAGAGAGAGAGAGAG
>CAFUXE010000209.1:91783-105135 GCA_903364295.1 Serranus cabrilla
TGTGTGTATGTGTGTGTGTGTGTGTGTGTGTGTGTGTGTCTCCACAAACTATCTGTATGTTTCAGAAAGCGTATACGTCTTCAGACACTTTTAAAGCTTCATAAAATGGAATTTACGACAAATTTCAACAGTAAAAATACCGATCGCTCTCATTCCGAATGATTCCTCGTCATAAATAACATCAAATAAAAATAAACAACAAAAGTAGATGGACAGTTTAAGAGTATAGGACAGCAGGAAATGGTTCTGGGACACTGGATCCAGCTGGTTTCAGTACATCACACAGGATGTGGATTGATCTATGAACCTTGTTGCTTTGTGAACATCCAAAGACTTCTATCATTGTTGAGTGCAGAAGTAACCAACAGGATTTAGGGCTTTTTATGTGTTTGGGTTTATTCTGAGATCTGTATCATTTACAGCTTTTCAGAAGACCCACACAGTCCACGGAGGGTGTGTGTGTGTGTGTGTTCTGCAACACCTAATTAATTTGGATCTGATATGTGCTGCGGTGTTTTCACTGCACAGTTATTTTAGGTATTTTTATGAGTCATCTCATGTCTTTTTTGGGGGGATTTTAACTTTTTTTAAAGCTTTGATGCCAGCTCGACTTTCCAAAAAGAAATGTTAAACACTTCAGAAGCTAGGCAGCAATTAAAAAACCTGGATGTGGGAGGAGACCAGGAGGAACAGAGAGCAGCTCAGTCGACCAACATGACCAAACGATGTTACAGAACCTTGAAACTGCGCTTATCGCACTGCAGATAAACACATCAAAGGGTGAAATCACTGCGTGTGTGTGTGTGTGTGTGTGTGAGAGAGAGAGAGGGAGAGAGATGTGGTGGGCGGTTATAGACAATGAGCAAATGAAACAAACGTAAGAAATCAGAGATGAGAGAGAGAGGAGGGAGAAGCTGAGAGATTTGTCTGCAGCGGGCAGCGTCTCTGGAGTGAGGAGAGCGAAACATGATAGCCTGTGTTAATCAGGACCATGGCTCCACACTGTGTGTGTGTGTGTGTGATACAGTGACAGAAAAGATCTAACACGCAGAACGCTTTCCAGTTCTGACAGATGCTGTGGAGCGGTGGCCTGCAACAAGCAGCTGTTCCTGAGCCGAGCTGACGTTGACTGTGAAAATGTGAAATTGACACTAAACATTATGATGTCTTTAGGATGTATTTATGCAGATCATCAATTATCTACCACTACAAGGGCCAAATTAGTTCTCAAAAATGTGTAACCCTCAAACCTTTTAATACTTCTGCTTCATAAAGACTGTGTGGGAGTCTTTTGACCACATTTGAGGCAGTTCCAGCTTCTCAAATGTGAAGATTTGCATCTTTTTGGACTGTTGGCTGCACTAAACAAGCAGCTTGTAGGCTAACAGAAATTGGAACGGGCATTATTTTTTTCATTCATCAGATATTGATTGTTGATTGAGATAGATTTAAGGGTCAGTGTATCTACTTTGGAACTGTTTCAGTTGGTGCATCCACTTAAAAAAATAAAATAATGAATGCCGTAAACTTCCTGTTCAGATGAGCCTGTGATGTACTTTTAAACTCCAGTTGAACCAGTGCAGCAAGATGCAGGACAGAAGGATGACTGGCTGCTTTGGGACACATGTGCAGCAGTGACATTGGGAAGAAAGGAAAGAGAAGAGATGTCTGCCAAAAAGAGAGATGAAACTTAACTCTCATCTAATGTTATAACAGAGGAGTGTTGTGTCCTCCTGCACAGGATGCAGGGAGTGCTGCTGTGGATCATGCAGAGGATGTGTGTGCATGCAGCTCACTGTGATGTGTTTTCTTGGACTTCAACCAAGTTTGCATCTTCTTGCATCAAGGTGAAGGTGTTATTTACCAGATCTTTCCGTCTGCCCAGAGTTGATGCTTGCATTGAGGATTAAGTCTAAACTTGAAGGTTTGGCCATGTATATTTTGCAGGAAAAATGACTGATATGTCAGCCAGTGGATTAGTGTCTCAGGGGAAGATTTTCTGTTTGAAGTTCAGTGTTCAGCAACACTCTAACTTACAGCAGTCCGACTCGTCCGACCAGTCTCCACAGTCGTCGTCTCCGTCGCAGTGGTAGATGTCCAGGATGCAGCGGCCGTACGCGCACTGGAACTCCTCCACGCTGCAGGTGGCTGCCATCACATCTGACGCTGCACAGACACAGACATGTTAAACAGATGCTGGGGAAGATGGCGCAGCAGCTGGCTGTCTGAGGCTCTTTGAAGCTTCGTCTCATCTGTGATGAGTCCGTCAGAAACTATACATGAAATGAAAAAGAGGCTCGGCTCTCTGTGAAGACAGTGAACATGTTTACATGCTCGGCAGTAAGCTTACTGTAAGATCTTACATGCAGCTGGTCAGTAACCACAGTTGTCTCCTTCTTGCGGATATAGTTTTGAATCGTGATGCTTAAGGATGGAAAGTGAGAATTAGTTCCAGTAGGGAACAAATTCCAAACTAACTGATTCATCGGAATCATATGCAAAACAATGCAACAAACAATGCTGCAAACTCATGCATCTATGCTGCTGGAAACCTGGAAAAAACTGAAATATTCTGAAACATTTCCTTTGCACATAGTCTTAAATATCAAGAATGTTATGTATTTGACACTATATGCATGTGTGTCACTGCTTCCTAACTGATTTTTTTCTTTGAATAAGAAAAAAAAGAAAGAGTACTATCCTTTGATATCATCTACACTGTGTTCAGAATCAGAGATAATGAAGCACATAATGCTTAAAAATTAAGCCTGCACACAAAATTGATCAGGAAATCAACCAGGGAATCAATAAAGATTTAAACTGAAAAGCAGAATCAATAATGGCATTATAAAATCAATACAATCTCATCATTTCACCACGCCTAATGAAGCTGCAGCCTGAGGAGAAGTCTGCACGGAAAGACAACAGACTTTCATGTGATGTCTCAATTATTTGAAAATAATTCAAATATTGTTCAGATGTGGGAACGTGTTTATTTAGAATAATTCCTTTCACTTTTCATTGTTTTTCTGCCTTTGGATTATTCTGGATGCGAAGATGGGCCGCTGCTATGAGTAATTGCTTTTCTTTTCATCCTGCAACTGCTGCCACAGAGATATGTTTCCTGTTTGATACAGAAAACCCAGAAAATCCCAATTATATTAAAACATTTTTAAAAAATCTGCAATGTTAACCAGGATTCAGTAAGTATTACTCATTAACAGTCATTTGTAGACAGACATTGGGCCACTTGATCAAACCATCATTTTAGCCTTATACAGTAATATGACAGCATGACACTTTTAGAGATTTAACCATTTGTTTTACCGCTGTATTATCAGCCATGATGACTTTCAATCTGGGTGGCTAATAGATAACTGGAAGTGTCAGAAAATTGGTCTCTTGAGGAAGCTTTATAAAGAAAACGTCACTGTTTTTGTAAGATGCATTACAGCCAATACTTTCTAATGTATCCACTTCCGAGGGCATATAAAAATATTTTAACTCCATGTGGATGAAGGCCTCGAAACAAGCTTCACAGCTAAACCTAGCATCTGCAGTGTGTAGTTGCCTTCTGTGTCCTTCATTAACACACACACACACACACACATAGTGTGTAACTCACGGCAGTTTTCCTCGTCCGATCCGTCCTTACAGTCCGTGTCTCCGTCACAGTACCAGTGCTCAGCGATACAACTGCCGTCTGTGCAGCGGAACTCCTTGTCCGAACATTTACGCATATCTGTTATGGAAGAAAAACACAACTCATTTTTTCCAGAACAGTGTGAATGAATGTGTGCTTTCATGATGGTGCTGGATGTGTGTACCCACCGCACTGTTCGTCACTGTTGTCCCCGCAGTCGTTGTCTCCATCGCAGTGCCACAGGCTGCGAATACAGTAGCCATTTTGGCAGTGAAACTCATCCTCCTCACACTCTCTGGGAGCTGCAGAGACACAAAGAAAAGATGTTTCAGAGGACAAGCAATGAGGAGACAACAAAGGAAGGAGCAGATACTGTACAACAATGTGATAAGAGGCAGCCGTCCCCGCTGCACTGACACCAGGGAAACTGTGGGCTTTCATGTCGGGCTCAGAGCCGGGGAGAAGTAACTGAGATTTCTCTCTCTGTAAACAGACTGAACTCTCCCAAGGCTGCAGGTCTGCAGCTCACACAGCCAAGGACTGAATATCATGCGCTCGATCTCGGCGTATAAGACCTCTGATCGACTGCTGCTGAGGCTCAGTGAGGAGTGTGTGTTCGGCTGTCTTCATGGTCACGGACAGATCAGAGTGAAAACATTTTCTATAATAAAAACTTTTAAAAGACATGAAATAAAGGCTGTACCAAAGCACTATGATGGTTAAAGAAAGGAGCACAAAGGCTGCTTGTTGGTAACAATGGATGCCAATAGTGGCAGGCTTTCATGGAAAAATAAATAAATGTCCAAAGACATATCCAAAACCAAACTGCTGCATCTTCATCGTCCATCTGTCTGCTCTGTGTGTGCCGAATAAAGAAACAAAAGGCTTCAATATGTTGCATGTGTTACCATCCTCAGCCCTGTTTTCTTATTGGTCAAAAGTTTATAGTTCAACTGTAAAGGTGTCAGAGAGCTGCTGTGGCTATCGGCTAACTTTCCGAAACAATCAGATATTCACACACTTTGTGCAACGATGGGCTGGTAGACTGGAGATGAGAGAGTGGGAACTTCTCTCCCTCTTATCTGACGTTGGCAGAGATACAGAAAGAGGAGAAGACATGCAGGAAAGGGCTCCGAGCCGGATTCACATGCGCTCTACAGTGATCCACCGGGACACCCATCAAGTTCTCCTTTTATTATAACACTTCTCAATCTTTCAGTCTGGAAAGACATGTGCAACAGCAAAAAAGCTTTCCCAGAAAAATTGCTCACAGATTTGAACCGTTATCCCCATATTTAACCTTTGGTCACTGTCTTCAGATGAGGTCAAACATCTGTTTAAGTACAGTGACTCCTTGCCAAAGTGCAGTCTGCTGTCACAACTCTTTAAGAACAAGTGTAGGAGATCTAAAACCAAAAAACTCTAATTTGGTGTAATTACAAAGGATATGGTTTTCTAGAACACATCGAAAATGCAAATATTCTCCTTCTTTCCATGCACACGTTTTAAGTTAAGGTGGATGTATCACTATTAGTAGAGCCACCATCTTTTTACATTATACAGTAAATGTGCATTTACATATATAGACAAACTTCATTTTCAGGAATTGATAACCTGCATAAAAAAGCTTCCCAGTTCCATCTTTAAACCAGCTGAATTCAGGACTGGTTTCATTGACTGAACCTGAGATCCAGCAGCCTGTCTTACATCTAAACTAAATATCCTGGCTTCTGTACGTTGCAAATGTTGTTTCAGCAGCCAGCTAACCTTGAGCCTGAAGATAAAAGACACATTTGTCATTCACACCATCAGCCGTGACGCCGCAGTCAGACAGAAGTCACTCCCTCCACTGAACTTTCAGCAGCACTGTGACATTGACAGTGTTTCAGTCCCAAACCCTTTCATTTATCCAAACAACTCCTCCACCTCGCCTCTTTAATCACACCTCCATTGATAAAAGACTGAATGGATTTTCAAAACGCCGCCTTCTACTGTTACCACCACAAATCGATGGCAGAGCCCAGCCACGCTCGCCTGGGGCCGAGTAAACAGGTTCGTCAAGGAGAACCAATGATGGATGGCCCGTGGCAGGAGGTAATCTATAATTTATCACTGCCGTGTGTGAGTGTTAGACAGCTGAGACAAACAGAGAGAGATACGGAGAGACAGGAACAGAAGGATGCCCACAGAACAGAGGGGCACACGGAGAAGAAGATGAAGTTTGTCTCTGTCTCGGAGATTTCTCCTCTTTTCTCAGGTGTGTTGCATCACAGCGTGAGTCAAGGCTGCACTTCACTTCTGAGACATGACATGACATGAGGCCACAGAGCCTGTGTGTTTATAAGTGAATGGTAGAGAGAAACTTTGTTACTGAGCACAGGAGATGATTTTAAGACAGTTTGACTCTGTATACAATATATTACTAATGAGTAAAATACTTTGCATAATGCATTACAATTATTCAGTGAAAATGTAAACAAACAATAGCAAACAGATGTGATGTCCACGTAAAGCTTCATGAACTAGATGGTGCTGTTGGTTTAAAAAAAGGATCAAGGAATGGCAATTAAGTGTGTGTTCAACCCTTTGTTGAACGGATATTGCCACCTAGTGGGTTCAGAAAATAAAGCAAATGGTTCATTTTGTCATATCAGTTTGGCTCTAGTTTGTAACAAAGGCCAAAATATATTTAAACATTTTTTAAGGAACCCTTAAATTCGGATATTAAATGCTATCTACTGAACATTACAGCTGCTAATCACTGCAGAAATGCTTAGAGTTGGGTTGTTTTTTTCGTTTTTGGTCTGGTGTATGATTTCATGTAAGGCAGCTAAACCAGCATTTGTCATTAGCACCAACCCAACCCTAGTAATAGTAATGGAATTACTGTTTATAAATTACCTCAAGTATAAGTTAGGTGTGTCTTTGTTCTAATTTCTTGTTATTATCAGCCAAATTGAGGTATATACCAATATGTTTTTATCTATGATATGAATATATTCACCAATATACCAGATTTTGACAGCTAAACCTCAGCTGTGACATCATCCACACCACACCCCCCTGTCAGAAAGCCCCTCCCCTCCCCGCCCAAAAAGGAAAGGATTGAAAACCACAAAAGCCCAGCGGCAGCTCCAAATGAAAATTTAATTTTACGTGCACCATCGACAAATACACAAATTAATCCATTATTCAACTGGTGGAAAAAATTATTGATCTTCTCCTCCTCTCTCACCCCCATGCTCTCTCTCCCCTCCCATCAACGAGGTAAACAGGAAGAGGTCAGAGGTCAACAAGCCCCGAAGACGCTCATCATTCACACAGCAGCCAAACGTCATGGAGTCATTACCAGGCTCCCTGCATGCGTGTGTGCTGAAACGGTGTCTTGTTTTTTTCCCGTGAAATGTCTTTTAAAGTTCAAGAATTCAGAATATCTCATGTTCAAACACACGTCCCAATGGAGACACACCTCAGTCTCCGTGTTTGTCTGAAAATCTTGACAACTACTTCAGTTCCAGCCGAGCGTGGAGGATTGTCTCCCTGGCACTAAATAATGAAATAAAACCACGGCATCGCGGGGAGAAACAAAATATATTGGGAGGTGAAAGACAGACCAGGGAGAAAAAATGAAGTGAAAGAAAGAAGCATGAAATAATAAGTAGTATGGGGAACAGGGATGGGAGGGAAATTTACTGGGCATGAAGATGAAAAATTCATAGCTGGCTCGCAGCAGACAGACCCCCCATCAGGAAGTGATTCAGTGTCTGGCGGCTGATACAGTATGTGGGTCAACAGAGGAGGAGCAGAAATCACTGGATGACAGACAGATAAGAAAAATCATTGAGGAGAGAGAGAGCCAACCTGTACTGCTGTACACACAAACCACAGGAGGTATAATAAAAGGTTACTATTGAAAACAAGCACATTTGTCTTCAGAGATTTGATATCAGTGCTGTGAAGTATGAGGCTGCCTCTAACTTTGGCATCACCAACTTCTTTTTGTTTAAGGTAAATGCCCCCTACCCTTTAATACCGATGACTACACCATAAATACTAAACAATCTAGATCCTTCAAAGTAGATGGAAGTCTGTCAGTAAAATATCTCAACAAATACATAAATAATGCACTGATGTTAGGTTTAGATATCTAATGTTTAAACTATTTTAAACTGTGCTTTAATTATTTTGTACATTTTCTGTACGCTTTGTTTCCTGCACAGGGACTATAGATGAAAATTAGCTTGAAGTTAACTCAAGTACTGCTAAGAGGCTTTGCCTGAAATCACATCAAATGGTCAAATTGTTAGGCTCCATTTCCATCTTTAGTCTGAAATTTACTCTAACAAATCACTAGAGAATAATCTATCTACTTGAATGAATGAATGTTGATGTGTTGACATGCCAACATACTGGTTTTGGAGTTTTAAGCGCAGAGTAAATTAAAAACTAACTATGATGTCCAGGGATGTTGAGAAGATACGTAAACCAGGACCATTAAGTGTTGACTGGCTAATCACTGACAAAAGTCTGCAGTTTCAGTGAATTTATGCTACAAAACCACTGACCTACGTTTAGGGCAAAGAACTTCCTGGTAAGATAATATAAAGGACAGTTCAAAAAGTAAAGAAATGCATATAAATGCCAGGAGTGAAGTAATTATGAGGACGATGTGACTACTTAAAGTGACATAGTAATGTAAAAACGTGATGCACGGAAGTTAAGTTAAGTTTGAATCCCAACGTTGGAATTTTGTTTTCACATGGGACACAAATGCCATTCTCCGCTGTGAAAGTCCGGACTTTGTTCAACCCATGCAGCACCCCTCCCTCCCACCCTAAGTGCAACTTTTGTGCTTTATACTCCGCCTTGGCGTGATTCATAATTATTACAGCCACTAGAGGGCGAGGGAGGACAGCGTAAAACGTAAATATGCGTCGTATGAAGCTGCTTGTATAAACGACAACTGAATGACCTTGTTTGTTTCAGGATGCTGACTGCATGCCAGCGATGAGGCTGAGATGCCACACAAACACACACAGGCATGCAGCTGACCACACACACATGGTCACTGCTAGCTAGCTTACAGCTAACATCTGCACCCAGTCTGTACAGTGGGTGTGTTGGATGTTTAGGGTGAATAAACGCAGACTGCACAAATAACCTGAGGAGGATATCTGCTTCGCTTTCTGTCTCAACACACCTTTAGAATATAAACACAACCAGCCAAGGTTACATGATGCTTCATCTCTGGGCTCAGACGCTGCAGTCCATCTGGTGTGCAGATATCAACCTGTTCCTCCACCAGAGTCCTCAGGTTATCTGCTCATGGGTTCGGTTTGGTGACTTTTTCATCTTCTCAAAACAGAGTTGTTCCCACACCAGCTTTTCCTCGAATCATTTTAAACACATGAGCTAAGCTTCCATGTGTAAGATAAAGAATAAAATCAACAAATATCAAATAACAAAACAGAGGATTTGATGTTAAATTGTTGCAATGTGTAAAGCATGTTGGTGTTTACACTCATTCTGTTTCTGTTACTAGAAGATCAGAAGGAGAAGAAAGAACGTATTGGTCTTCAGATAAAAGTTAGTCACTAATAGGACGCAGCCAGGCTCTTCCTGCCATGTGTTGTCTCCATCAGGCACACGTCACTCCCTGTAACTATTCCTGTCCCCACACAGTGTTAAGTGTGATTAGACTGAATCACCAAACTGACACCGACAGTGTGATGGAACAACTGGCGTGCAGTGTACATCCACACGGATCAGATGGTGCACACGGAGCCTTCTGACTCATTACGGGTAAATACAGAGACTAAAAGGGGACGATGTGTTCACACAATCTGACCACCAACTCCACCCAGACTAATGGAACAGCACACAGATATCTGCACTTCTACACTTGTGAGGACCATTTCACTGACATGAAAACTTAACCTAATTATCACCCTAAAAGGGATATTACAGTGATTTAGCTTTGCACGTCTATATCGTTGGGAATGTTAGATGTTTAGTACCCCCAATTTTAAATACTCAGAAGGTGCTACATTTCCTATTAGGGCTGGGTTTTGGTACTCAATTCCTTTCAGGTATCGACAGACACAACCCGGTACTGAGTAGTAGGAGGTTACTAGTTTACAGTAATCATCCTTTGTGTGTTAAAGCATTTATTGTCAGGTAAAGCGTTTGGGGCACGCTGTAGGTGTGTGTGCTAATTTTAGCTAGCGTTAATTAGCAAGTTAGCACCCGACTCAGTCACATCTGTCATTGTACAAGTTTGTACAGTTATTAAATAAATATTTGAGAACTTTCAAAATGTATTTGTGTAAAACTCTTTTGAATGGGGAGGAGTGGTGACATATCCGCAACCGATTGCTGTGTTAAGGGTACTCGTATCAGTACTGGTATCGACATTTTTTTAAATGATACCCAGCCCTACTTCCTATAGTGCAACAGTATTTTCTTTCCCTTCATCGCCTGGTACATACCCACTTTTTAACACTCAACATCTTTCAAGTCAGCTGCCTTGTACTTATTCCGAGTCACACATATTGAATTTGACAGTCTGACAGTTGTGGTCAAATCAGCAACTATCTGATCTTTCATCGCAACAATCTGCAAGTATTTTGTAGATTTAGAACATTGGCATTTCAGAATAATCTGCCAGATATTTGTGTTTGTAGGCATGTGACTGATAAAAGCAAAAGTTGGTCAGGAACAACTTTTTTTCGGAGGCCCCTGTGTGGGCAGACTGATCCATTTCAAATGAACATGTCCCAACAATCTACTGTTGGTAAATCCAATTCAGAAGAACAGGAGGTTTTCCTGTTCTTCCCATTTTACCAGACATTTAATGAATGCAGCATCAATTCCCTGAACAGTGGAGGATCAGGCACAGTGGTCCCCACAAAGGATGAAAAACAGGAGCGTGCACACACATACACACATACCCACCAGGCAGTAATGCATAGATTCATAAATACAAGTGCAGAAATAGACACTCTCCTCACTTCACCTGCTGCAGGCCACATTCTGCCTGGCAAGCAGCTGAGGGGTATTTTGGGTTGAACACTCATGCATGCATACAGACATACACACACACAGAGACACACACAAACACACACACATAACTCTACAAACCAAAAGACGAACAGTATAAACCGAGGGCAAAGGTTAGAGAGTCTTGTGTGGTGACCGTGGGAGTGCTGACCTCTTGCCAATGTGTGTGTGTGTTTGTGTGTGTGTGTGTGACAGCCAGGCTACTCCTTCAGACTCAAAACAAACACCTCATTGCACATGGCTGCCTCAAACATCTGTCCACTTTAATAACTCACCCCCTCCCCGAGCCTGTCAGAGCATGTCCACAGTGTGTTTGTGTGTCACTGCGGCTGCCACTGTTTGTTTGTTTGTGTGTGTGTGTGTGTGTGTGTTTGTGTTGACAGGAGAGAGGAAGTGTACTCACGACAGTCCTGCTCGTCTGAGTCGTCCTCGCAGTCGTTGTCTCCGTCACACACCCACGAGCGGCGGATACATTTGCCGTTGTCGCAGTGGAAGTCCAGCGGCGAGCAGGTGGGAAGCACTGCAAACAAACAAGGCAAGACAACAAGTCTGTCAGCAGGAACACACAAACAAACAAACAAATTGTGAGGCGGAAAGGAAAAGCAAGGAGAGTTTGCCACAGTTTTTTACAGGCATATAACAGTATGACTTTGAGCACCTTTCTGCCAGTTTTCACGTTAATATTTCTGTTCGTATTTACTAGTAGAGGTATGTATTCATATTTGAAGGTAATTCCAGGGCAATAAAGTATTTATAGCCCTGGAACGAAGCAACACATTAAAATGCTCATTAATTCTTGATGATAATTAGCTTTCTGAAAAGTTAATATTTGCCTCATTTTTATTGTTGTCTGTGATTAAACACTGAATAATCTTTTTTTGGACTGTTGTTTGGACAAAATAAGCTACATAAACCTGTAAACTGGGGCTCTGATGATTCTGCAGTAAAAAGTTATTTGTCATAGCCGGTCGCACACTAAAAGTGAGTAATCTCAGTCGGATGTGATGTCAGTCCACCACAGTGACGAAGCTTTTACTGATCACACTGCCATCCCTCCTGTAAGGCAGCAGGCTGAAGGTCACACTGTGACAGTTTAAACGCTGGAGTGTTTATTCCCTGTCTGGTCTGAGCTCATCCAGAGCCGGAGCCTGATCTGGATCCACACAGCCTCCTCTCTCCCACCTTCTCACCCCGAGACCCAGAGAGCAGCACTGAGCTCAGCTCAGCGCATTCCTCCTTAACTTCATATCCGCTCTAAGTGCAGCTACTCGCTATCTAAGCAGAGCCCCAATGACTGGCCCTTTGTCATCGGCAGACAGAGCTAATTTAATTACAGGCCAGAGAGGGATGGAGGGAGGAGGAGGAGAGAGAGAAAGAGAGAGAGAGAGGAGGGGAGGTGAAGGGATGAGAGAGGGAGCAGCGACTACTCACGGTGCACTCTCACCCGCCTGTCAATACCACATATGAAATATTGACCGAACAACGCAGACTTTATGAAAAATGTATGACATCAAGCTGCGAGTTAACCAGCAAGGCAGACAGGCGGACGAGTCGGGGCTCACTGAGTGAATTAAGCAAGTGTGTGTGTGTGTGTGTGTGTTGGGGTGTGGCTCTGGTCTCCAGGGGAAGTAAAGCCCCACTGACCCACATACCCCTGCATGATATTACATTATTCAGAGAGAAACCCAAAGAGAGAGAGAGAGAGAAGCAAACAGAACTCTTTCGATTCCTTCTTATTCTCTTCACCTGCTGATGAACTGTCTTTCTGTCAAAATTAATAACCACACTGATAGTTGGGCTCAATTTGCATATTTAATGCATTCTTGCAAACACTTCTCTGAATCAGTTTCTTTATTCCTTTGCTTACAGGCAGCCACTGGTTTCAGTTCAATCCAGTATGATGTGAAAATTAACTTCTAGAGACATGAAATGTGCTTTGGATCATTCTTCATTACGGAAAGAAAATGACCACCTTTACATGAAGTTAAAGGTATTTTTGTCACTTTTAAATACCCATTTAAAGATGCAGTTTAAGAAGGTCCAAAATCCAGCCTTTAAAAGCTAGAAACAACATTTCAGCATATTTTATCATGATGGTCTTAGATTTAATGATCCCATTACAAATAGTAGATTATTACAGGAACGGCGCCAACCATCAATTTTTGGACGTCAAAGCAGATTTCTGGAAATGACTGCTGCTCCCAAATTATTCACGTCTGAAGAATTAGAAAAAAGTTTTGATCAAAGTCAACATCTGACTCAAACATTCACATATAAAGCAGAAAAGGGTATTTGGGAGGATGCAATTCAAACATTTTTTTTTTTACAGTTTAATGATGCAGATTTATAGAATTAAACATCAGTGTTTGATAATTGATTAATTGGATATTACATCTGGTTTAAACCTAAATATTAGTTCTTTCCTGGATGATGAACTTTATATATTTGGGTCTTAAACTACTGGTCAAACAAAATAGGCAGTTATTAAAATGCAATTGGCAAGAAAACACTTTAAATTATGAAAATAACGATGCGTTCAAACCCGAGAGTTTGAAATATAATTCTAGCCCCAGAACACCAATACATTTGGAAAATGATTAAAGATTCTCATTCAGATAAAACACCTAAAACTCCTGGAATGTTCAGCAAG
>CAFUXE010000209.1:114147-131574 GCA_903364295.1 Serranus cabrilla
TTCAGAGCAAGGACACTGCGGTCATTCGTCACTTGGTTTCTTCAGGGGCCTATTTTCAAGTTTGATCCCGGGTTACAGGGTCAAGATTAGACTTAGGCTTTTGAAAGGCTTAGGATGTGTTTCTGGCTAAATAGACTAACTCTTAAAAGACTCAGGAACAGACACAGGCTCAGAGACCAACATCTGGATTAGACTTGTCTTCATCTGGAGTTACTCTGCTGAAAAGTTCAAATCAAACAGGATCTGGTTTGTCCAGATTCCTGTCAGAAAAAACCCAAATGTGTCTGTTGATCATGAGAATCAGGACTTGCCCTACTTTTACAACCTAGTTAACAAGGATGAAATTCTATCATTGTGATTTAATCAAGGTTTTAATTGACCTTAATTCTGCACACGAGGTACAGTAGCGCATATCAAAATAGCCAAGAGCCAAAAACAGCCCTGTTTATGATTTAATACACCAAAGTTTTGGCCTCATGTTTTTGGATATCAAGTCCAACTGATTGTACAATCAAACCCATTCAGAATTCTTCTAAACGAGCACAAAAAGCAGCATTCGGCCCACTTTATTACCTTTGAAGGACTTGGCTTCAAAACATTTATTCTGACACTGATCTTCACTTCTAAATGAACTCCCAAATGGAAATTGTTCAACTGTGGGGACACAACAAAAACAGACTTTTCCTTTTCAGAAATGGTGAGCTATTCTGAATTTTTTTGCATTTGAATGCTGTGAATCAAATTCTTTGTAGAGCTGCAGCACTTAGTCGATCAGTGCATTAGAATATCCAACAAAAAAATAAATGGAAACTATTTTCAAATAACCATATAATTGCTTTAGAGAATTTAACAAAGCCAAACATTTGCTGGTTTCATGCTTCTTAAATGTGGGAAGTTGATGCTTTTCTTCACCATGCATGAGAATGAATTGAATAGCTTTGGATTTTTGGACTGTTGGTTGGATAAATCAAACCATTTGAGGTTATTACACAGGCATGTTTCACTATTTGACATTTTAGAGACAAAACAGTTAATAATGGGAAGATTACTTGAAAATGAAGGTTGTTGCTGCCCTACAAGTTTGGTAAAAAGTAACTCACAGGCTTCGAAACTTTTTAAAACATCAGCAGACGAGACAAATTACAAAATCGGGAATACCGAGTCAGTGGGTCGATCAAATAAATTCCTCTCATAAATATGGTAACTGTAACACCGCCAGGAGGACCTGTTATACCTCCCAGATATCCCGAATCACTTGATCCTGAAATGCATCCAGTGCAGGGCTCTTGGTGTGCGTGCGTGTGTGCATTTGAGTTTAAAGTGCACACCCATTTCCCAAACCTCACAGGCTTGTGTGAGCCGACAGCGGAGGAAGCCAAACCTCATGCAGTGCTTTCAATCACGCACAACAGAGATTTTCCTCTTCCATTTCATCTCACATCCACCCGGGTAACACACACATACACACACACACACACACTCACACTCAGTCCTTCACATCTATCTTCTCTGCAGCCCTGCCTCCTCACTCAGGCCCAAAGCATTTACTCTTTCTCAACCTCCACTGCTTTCAACTCAGCAGGACTCCAAAAGTGTACCCATGCATCTTTGTGTGTGTGTGTGTGTGTGTGCGTCTGATCATGTCCTGCCTTCTCCAATGTAAGTGGAATGCACAGAGAGAGAAATAACTTGAAGGATGATCTGAAACAGCAGGGGAGGAGGTGGGAGGAGACGCACGGTGAAACAACAGAAGATGTAGAAGTCTTCCAAGGTTATCCAGTCTTATCTGCTGTGGTTACTGTTGTTACAGACATCCTTTATCTGTGTGTTAATACGTTTCATTGCCTTGAACTGTGAGTACAGATCAGGGAAACTGAGAACCGAATAAGATATGAGAGGAGACAAAAACATAAGTCAGACTCAATTAGACTGTTGGCCTTGTCTACTTTCAGGGCATCTGCAGGGTTCAGGAGGCCACATTCAAAGAAAAATAATGTTCTGGTTGCATCAGCTGCACACACGAAAGAACAGAAATGTCAGACGGATGGCCAAAACTACTAAAATAACATCCAGGCTATAAAAAGTGAAAAAAACATCACTTTCTTTGAGTCTTCTTAAGACCTTTTAACATTCCACTTGGAGCTAAACTCGAGACACATATCAAAACAAAAGCATGTCAAAGAGTAATAAAACACGAGTTATAAGACAAGTTATAAGACCGTAAATCAGTGTGAGAAAAAAAGGTCATTAGTCAGACACATGAACGGGATCAGCAGGTCATAACATGATGAATTATTGCATATTTTGGTTCTAGAATTATTGTGCAACCACAGCAATTTGATGTTAACAAGTGTTTTGTTTTCACAATGTTACTGCGGTTTTATAAAACCTTGGCCACACTAATTCATACCATCAAAATGAATTACAGGGCACATGTTAGCAGTCAAATAAAGACAAAAATGCCACAAAATTCATCTTTGAAAAAGTAATAATAATAAAACTACACTTGCTGGAGCACTTACGGTCTTAAAGAGGCTGTAGTGACCCCAGTTTAAATGCTGCAGTGAAGAGACTGGGATCAGGTTACATGTTAACTATATTTACTTAGGAAAGATAATGCTCCAAGGTGCACCGGCATTAAGGGGGTTTCAGAGCAGTTTCCAGAACAGAAGTGGTTGCTCAAGGTCTCTGTGTCTAAATTCAGTCATTTGAGGAGATTTTTTTACTCTTTTTTAGTAAATTTTTGGGCATTTTCGACTTTATTTGATAAATAAAAAGGGTGAGCCCTGCAGGAAAGAGCACCAAGTTGGATAAGGCCAAACCTTGGTAGTATGCACTCTACCAGTGAGCCCAGCAGGTCTGTTAGAGGGAGGACTTCCAGAATGACAAACAGTTTCTTCCCACAAGCAATAAGACTCCTCAACAGCTCCCACACATACCTACCCTCCCCCTGACAGAACTTAAACCGATCTGTCCGCACACCTACACCATTTGTTGTACTTCTTTTTATCTGATTGGTATCTACCACCTATCTATATATTTATATGTACTGAACATTATTACAGTTATTGTGCAGTTATTATTCTCATGGCGTTTTTTTTCTAGAGATGCTCTGCTGTCTCATTGTTCCTGCAACAATGAAAAATAAAGTACTTTGAACTTGAGCCCCCGAGACGCCCATTTTTATTTATTTCTTAAAAAATTCTCTAATGGTTTTTAAGGATAATTTGGGCATTTTTAAGGCTTTATTGGGAGAGATTCAAAGTGAAAAGGGGGAGACAGAGGGGAAGGGCTCCGAGTCAGAGTCCAACCCGGGCCGCCGGCTTGTGATGACTGACCTCTGAGGTATGCGCTCTACCAGGTAATAGTATCAATTGAAAAATTGCTGCAATAACTTATGAGACATAACGGAGCACTGGAACGGCATCCATCCTAATTTTCTAAAACATGCTCTTAAACACTCTAAACTTACAAAAACTGAATATCCGCCCAATAAAAGCATGATGTTTCTTACAGATTTATGACTAAAAGAACCTGACAGCAAATGAACCTCCATGTTCACGGCTTCAAGATGAGGTACATTTCTATGTGGCATCTATTGGTGACCTGCTAAAGATTCTCTGCCCCCGCTACAAAAACGGGTCAGTGTGGATTTCTGTTAATAGAACCACGAAAATGTACGTATGGCAACAAATGGACGAACTTGAAAGAAGAGCTTCCGTGAGGTTGAGAGTGGTTTGTGGAGAGAGCAGTAAGAGTTTGTATGAAAGCACTGGGAGCATCTTCCTTTTCATTACTTGTTCTGTCCTTCAGTCGCTCTGCACTTCAGTGTGCCTCCTCTGACTGCAGCCCTCACCACAATGAACACTCACTGCCATTTCCATAGGAACAGGATTCACAAAGGCGGCGCGTAACCTTCCCTCTCCTTATGAGGGTTTATGGATGTGGAGCTGACTGCCAAGAACATAAACATATATTCCTCTAATGGAGCAGTGCTTCATGTCACAGGCCCTCGCAGCTCATACGTCTGGCTTGTGATCAAACATAGTTAAGTGTGTTTTTCTGTCCGTGTGCCGCCCGCAGCCATGAATGCCCCCTGGAGCTCAGGCCACTGGATCAATGAAAAAAGGGCTGTTATTAATTGGATAAAACGTCTGTGAGTTATACCTTCATTAAATTTCATCAAGGCTAATTAGTGCCATGTCCTTGAGATGTGTGACCCTGTAGCATGCTCCTTCTCTTTGACTAGTGAGGCATAAATACCTGTGTCATCTTCTGTCAAGACATGCATAGATATACTTTTCTCTACGTTGTTTTCATTTCAAGCACTAGTTTTTGTGCTTTTCTGCACTGTGGCTCTCAGAGATGCTCTTCATCAACCTGAAGAGCAGTTGTGCTCAAAATGTCACCAAGGTGTAATAAATAAGTAGTTATTGTGGTCCTGGAGTGTGCAGGCTATCTGTTTATTTCAAAAAGGTACAGCATCTTCATTCACTTGAATGAGGGCAGGCTGTTGACCCATGTTTATTCAGCTCTTATCATACCAAAAATCCTCAGATAATACACTCTTGATGCCAATCTGCCCTTTAACTGTATAACCATTCAATCACAAAATTGGCAAAATTATTGCAGACTTAATGTTCGCTTTAAGGGATTACACAATATACATAAACCAGACTCTCCTCATGGATTTTCATACTTCGTGCTGCAGATATGAATGGAAACCAATGCACGCCTGGAACAGTAATAATACATCCAAATGCGTTAAATTGTACTGTCATCATAGACTGTAAAAATGAAGTGGACGAAGCCTGAAAACAGGAAGCAAAAGTGCCTCAAACCTGCATTCTTTCTAGATAGATACATCCTTTATTAATCTGTTACAGGAAATTACTTTGGGACAGACATACACCACACATTTCTCCAAATTATCTCAGTGTTTCCCACAGGATATGATGAGACTATGGGCTATTTTGAAAGCCTCATGTTTTTAACAACAGGAAGTTATTCATACGTTAATATCAATACCATATCTTTTCGGGATTAAAACAGCTTTATTTGTTAGCTAATGTTAGCTCGCGGCTACCAAACGAGGTTACCAAAAAAAAAGATTGCAATTTGTCAATCAAAACTATTTTATCAGTCGGTGCTGATGGAAATCTTTACCACCTACTCTAAAATACAAAAAAAAGTTTAAAATGTTTTTTATGCATTATAAAACCTTATACCAGTTGATATAAAAGACTTCCTGTATCTCTCTGACTTGCACATTGGTGCACTTCCTCTCTGACTGAAGGTGCTGTTATTGATCACAGAGCCAGCCTCCCTGATCAGCTCGCTGGGCTCAGTCTCCCTTTCTGTACACGGCCTTTCTTTCAGCAGGCGGCAACTCCACCGGGTGCAAAAAGAAGCCAACGTTTTTGAGAAAATTAAACCACTTCTCACTTGATTTAATACTTCAGTAAACATGTTGCATTCCCTGAGCTTATGGTCTCAGTCGCTTGTTTTAGGTCTTCTTTAATACAGCATGACAGAGCACCGTATATATAAATGGATGGACTGACAGCTCCCCAAAAGTAAAGCCAAAATATTTCAATATAGACGCACACATCAAATAATTTGTTTTTTTTGTCATTTTAGGTAGTTCTTTTCACACTGATGTTTGTTCAAGGTTGGGTTTTAATTAGTTAATTCATGCTTGATAGCTCACATTGTGCTCTGATTGGGCTTTAGTTTTCAGTCTTTATTTACAGAAGATCGAAATATGGGCACTTCTGGCCCCCAAAAAAAGAGAAAAGAAAAAAATGGCAATGTCAATGGCCAAAACTCTAGGCTTCAAAATGTTAGTCCACAAATGACTGAGTGACGTCATGGCGGCTACGTCCACTTGTTTTATACGTCTATGATTGTGCTTTGATAAATGATCAGCAAAAATGTAATAAAAGTTATAAAACACCTAATAAGTTAATGTTTGTCTTAAATGGGCAGATTTATGACTTCTCAGTGTGGTCCGCTACATGCAGATGTGACGTGTGGAGCTGCCGGCTGTAAAGACCATTTCCTCCTCACGTCACACAACAACAACTCCTTTAGAGTTAGATAGAGTTCCTACACCAACATTCACAACACCACATACTTCATCCTTTACTCACACACACACACACACACGAAAGAGAATTCATGCATGTTCTCCTCAGTCCCACATCAACTCCTCTCCACTCCCTCTCCAGTCTCTGTGCAGCTATGAAACTTTATATGGGCGAACACAAGCGCAGGACACAAGCTCTGCACACTGAACGGCCACATCTGCATTGCACAGTTTCCACATGATTCCCACATCGTAATTAGATCAGAAGTTTACACGGATAGCTTCATAGCCACAGTCGGCCACTTATCCTCCACTCCTATTACACTGCGTTTCACAAACACACACACGCAGGCACAGATTCCTCAATTGTGATCCGGGACAATGGAGCTCTCCAAGAAAATTTGTTAAATTGAAATTAATGATAAATTCGTTAGAGTTCAAACAAAGTCTGGATGCCACGAACTACACCGCTGCCATTCTGCTGAAAAGAGGTATTCTTCATTGTGATCGTGCATTCTCACGGTCACACACGGGGACGTTCCTGCTCAACTGGTGGAACATCTCTCTCTCTCCCTCTCTCTCTCCATCAGGCTTAGAAATTGTGCCACCATAAATCCAGTTCATCGCCGTGTTTAGAAGACGTTGTTAAAAGCATAAAATTTCACTCCACGGTTTTATGGTCCGACTTGCTTGATTCAATCAGTGTAATAGAAGTGGAGTCACGTGGGCCTCGACTCTCCTCAGTGACACAAAAACCGCACGCAAACACGCAGAGGATTGTGTTTCATTTGAAAAGGCAAACCCACATGATGCTTACATAGCTCGTTGCTTGTGGAAATCAATCTTGCGGCTGTCAGAAGGCGTCGGACTTTAATAGTCAACTGAATTTATTCTGGACAGGTATCAATACGTGATTAATCAATACATTATTAAGTCCATAACCCAACCCAGGTCCCATTTTTATGGCTTGTTCCCCCTTGAAACAAGTCAACTTTTTGCGATCTGTCATCACAGTGTGCAGTGCAGAATCAAGTTCTAAAACTATCCATCATTTCACAAAGAAACTGTACCAGCTTCTCCAACATGAATCTCTGTGACATGAGCTTCGTGGTTACCAGATTGACTGGAGTGAGTCCAAGAAGAGCGGTGCAGCAGGGGATCGATCAGACAGTACTAATGGATTAGGAAGGTCCAGCTAGATGCTCTGATATCTGTCAGCTGCTTCCATGTGTCTCCTTAAATAAGTAACGTACCGCAGATCAATGCGTGGCGATCAGGCTCACTGAACATTCAACCGCCCGGAGATCAATAACACTTAGCATCCCCTCTCCCAACCCTAACTAGCTTAATGTGACAGGAGAAGACTGATGGAGACAGAGCATCAACACACACAAACACAAACACACACCTCTCAGAGAGGCTCAGGAAGTGTCAAACAAAAGGGCAGCAGCGGCTCCTTCTCTGCTTTATGAGTGAGCGGGAAACTGAAAAAGAAGACCCTCACATTGACATTTCGCATCAATACACAGAAGTGTAAAGGAGGAGCGGTGAAGATCTCCTCCACTTGACAAACTGACATGCTCTGCAGGAAAATACTCCTGTCTGGCTCTGCTGCCAAGACTTCCCTCCAGCCAAACACCGTCTGGTGCCAGAAGTCACTCAAGCATTTTTCTGCACGGGGCATACACCACGCAGAGCGCCTCGCTCTGCCTCTGCATCAGAAATACTACCCCGCCTGGACCAGTGACCCATTCACTGTTTCACTGGGTGATGATGGGATCCATATGGGCCCAATTATATTTTTTTCCTTACGATTCTGGACTATTTATGCTGGAAA
Source organism: Serranus cabrilla (assembly GCA_903364295.1). Classification (NCBI taxonomy): domain Eukaryota; kingdom Metazoa; phylum Chordata; class Actinopteri; order Perciformes; family Serranidae; genus Serranus; species Serranus cabrilla. The sequence goes on from CAFUXE010000209.1 coordinate 122,073, forward strand.
GCTCTGCCTGAGCACACTTGTACCTTTCTAGCAGAATTCAGAAGTCATGCACTTACACAAATCTGCAGCAGGGAGCTGCCAAACACTACCAAAGTCTTGGCTAAGTAGTGGGAGGTGAAGGCCTTGCTCAAGGGGAGAGATTCAGGCAAGAACTGCAGATCGATCTTTACAACCACATTCATCACGCTTGGTCAACCAGCAACTTGAAGACTGACTTTTAAAATGATGGAAAATATCTTAAAACAAACTCAATATCTCTTTATAAATACTCAAAATAAAAGGTTAAATTGAATCAATCGTTTATATCAAATGTCTAGTAAGAGTTTGGACATTTTTTTATTGATTTTTTTCCACTCTGATTTTATTTTGAGCATTTACAGATGCTTATTTATACATCCTCTAACAATTGAAACATTTGGATATTTCTAATAGGGGAAAATTGGTTTTGTGGAAAATGTTCTCATTAATCAAGGACAGTTATATAAAAAATAAACATAATATAAAAAACTGACAGCTCACAGATTCTTGTGTTTATAAATCAGTGACCAAGTTTGTATTACGATTTTTTATAAATGTAAAACTCTGTCCAACTTCATCGGTCAACAATTGGACAATCATCACGTTCTACTTGATTTCACGGGCCGAGTAAACTAAAACAGACACACAGATGAAGCAACCACATCAAAAGTGATTGTACAATTCAGTTGTCCAAGTTTCAAATTGGACCAACTCAGAGTCAATAAATCAACGGGTAAGAAACAGGAAGAGGAGGATGGAGAAAGGGAGAGAAAATGAAGGACAGCATGGAAAGAGGAGGATTGTGAACTCACTGCATCCATCCTCGTCACTGTGGTCCCCACAGTCGTTGTCTCCGTCACACTGCCACTGGGCCGGGATGCAGGTGCACTCCCCGAACGCACTGACCGCACATGTGAAGTGGTTTCTCCCACACGAACACTCGGCGCTGCCCTGGACACCTGCACACACAGAGGAGGAACACGTTCTGGTTAACTCGCTTTGTTTGTTACTGGAATTCAAATCGGTCAACAGATGGCTAATTTTCCCATCATTTACTCATCGCTGACTGAATTTAAATGTGCTGCTGGACACATTTACAAACCCCACAGCTGCCTCTGACCCCTGAGGAGTCAGACAGGGAGGACAGTTACTGTAACAGGACGCTGATTCTCAGAACAAACCCATAATTCCAGCTCAACATTAAATGTGACTTGTTGTTTTGCTGTTTTTACTATGATAAATTCATCCTCTTTAACTACTCCCTGCTTACCCCTCTGTATGTGTAACAAAGTCTTAGAAAACCACAGCTATGTGTGCAAAAATCTGTTTAGTGTACTTTAACGGGAATTCTCTATTTGATTTATGCTTCAGCAGTAAAATCCACTTGCCTGGGACTCCTCAGATTCAAATTAACTTGGTTTCAGTTCTCTGAATCCATGCCCACATCAGAAAGTGTGTTGTTCCGCAGCAGGAAAAAACAACAGGAGGGCCTTTGTGCATGAGGCTAAGTTTGGGAAATTCTGGCAAACATGGTCACAAGAGTAGATGAAATTCAACTGAACTTGGAGTTTTACTTTTTTTGGTAAGTCTCAAAACAAGTCAAAGCAGATCCCAAATCGAGTGTTACGTCCTTGAAAGGTTTGCAAGTCAGCTGCAAGTTTCATGTCTACCAATGCTGTGTAATGGTGCTTTCAGACTGCTGAGTCCTTGTCCTGTCATGCTGCCTGATGCACTCTTTTATTATAATTGCTGGATCAAAACTCAAAACTTAAATTACTTTGCTTTGAGGTTTGGTTTTCAGGGTAGAAAGCCTAATTTTTGTGACTCAAATCTGACCACAGTCCAAGTCTTCAGCTCTGCAGCAGTACAGTGATAAATGAAGCCTCCTCTGCCAAATACATCGTGCCTAATACGCTAACGTAATACAAAGATATGGCAACTGGAGTTCAGTCAGAACACCAGGCTGCTTTCTTTACTTTTCTGTGCTGCCTTCTGCCGTGCAGCTGATCTGTCCCCGCTCCAAAGAGCTGTGTACTGTAAACTACAACCTAATAAGCTCCATACAACCACACACTGTGTCACCGTGTTGAAATGAGACTTCACAAACCTTCTGAGGACCATAAACATGCCCGCTTTCATGAAATGAATCTCTCCTGTCAGATCAGAAACAAGCGCTGTATGTGTCACACAGAGAGACAGTGTTGTGACCGTAAGCATGCAGCCGTATGGCCTCAGGTACCGTCAGCTCGTCAGGGTGAGGAGGTTTTATGAATCGGGGTAAATTTGCATGTGTGAACGCGTACTGTGATGTCTCCCGCTGTGATGCTTTGTGATAAGTAGGACAAGCGTCTTTTAAAAGCAGCAAGTGATTTATTTAGTGGATTTTCCCCTGAAGGTTCTCTCTTGTCCTCAAAAAACAACTGATGTGACAGCGGGGACTGTACTGGCACTCATCAGTATGATGATTAATAAGGTTTGGTAGTTATGCAATGAAATTAAGTCAGTTTAACATATATTTCTATTTATTGTTGAGGTTCAACATCAGTGATCTTAAATATCCAAGTCTGTTCATATGTAAACTGTTTGGATGTGGTCTATTCTCATTTATTGTCACCACAAATTCTTTATTTAGGATTTGTATAACTTTTAAAGAGTACAATTCAACTTTTCAAGCACTTTCAAGGTATATAAACCAAAACCTCAACCTCATGCATCATCTAAATTGTTGGTATAAATACAAATGTGAGAAATAAAGTGCACAGAATTCAGTTATACCCACAGCAATAACTGTATATTGACACTTTCTTCATTTTACCAGCTAATAATGTTACCTTCGATTGTATGTTTTGACCATAATTGTTTAATGGTTGCTAATTTTAAGAGTAATGCATCAAAGGAGGACTTCTCAGTATGTTGTTTCCAGGTTTCAACCACAGATATTCTGCAGACAGCAGGAGCTTCAGCCAACGCGGCTCTTAACAATCCATGAAACATTTTCAGTCTCTCTCTACTGCAAATGGACTTATTTTGATGCATAAGAAATAACATTGCATTACATCAACAAGAAATGCATGTTCATTGTTTTCCTCACCTCTACACACTGCTGACTGGCCCTTTAATGTGGCCCGTTTTGCTGACAGCGTGCATATGCACACAGACAAACACGGTATCCCAAAATACATAGACAAACACACACACGCAGGGGTCCATACGTTCTGTACACTCTGCTCTGATTTCACACCGCAGCAGAGTAAAAAACACAGAGTCACCACATTTTCAGACGCATCACAGCAAATCATGACCAGGAGAGGAAATAAATAAAGGTTTCCCATTTTGCTCGCACTTTGAAGCCCATTAATGACCATCTGTGTGTGTGTGTCTATTTAGCTGAAACTAGCCTGCCGCAACAAACCCAGAGTTTCTTGGAACGCGCATGTGTGTGTATGGATGTGTGTGTGTGGTTCCTGGCCTCCTCACAAAGGCATCAGTCAACCCAGGAGGGCCTGGCAGAGGGAGCTCAGTAACCTTCAGATCCCTCCCACAGCACTAAATTAATGGCCTCTTTCTTTTCATTTCCCTCTCCTTCTCCTCATTCTTGTCTTTCCACCATCCCCTCTTCACACTTCCCCTTCAGCTGCCTCCCTTATTTTCTCCTCTTCCCCACTTTTTTCCTCTCTCCCCTTCCCCTCGTTTCTAGAATTCTACACTACAGGGATGGCGTCATCCAAGTCTTCCTCTCTGTAAACTCGCCCTGCTAGTTTTCTCGAGCAGTCCCTGCAGACATCAGACCCCAGAGGCTTTCTGTTTACCTTCAAAAGCCAGACGAGACAACCAACGACAGGCAGGTACAGACTAAGGCCTGAAAATCCCCAACTAAGACTAAGTCTTGATACTCGGTAGTGCAACAGATTACACTGCAGTGTTGTGGCCTGTGCTGGATTTGTAACTTTAAGCATATGTGTATCTTATTCAGATGTGTGTGCGGGTTTGCAGGGAGCTAAATTAGAGTTGTGTCAACATGAAGCCACATCACAGGCCGTGCATTTGTCAAACATGCTTTAAAAAGCAGAGGCCACCGGCTCCGACCAGAGCTGAAGGATCCAGCATAAGAACTGTACTTCAGGACTGAGAGGAGGAACCGGCAATATGACAATATATATACACATATATACATGGGAAGATGTCGCCAAGACACATGCTGAAAAGTAGAGATTTCTGTCTTGTTTCTGGCTTTACTGGTTGTATTAGAAATCAATAAGCAGGACCATGAATTTGTCAATTAAATGCCATTTTAAATATACTTTCCAGAAAATTAATGATTTGACAAAATATTTGCTGAAGCACCAAGAAATTTTTATTTATGTAACAGAATTAGTGATAGGTTACGCTTTTTAAATGATCTATAAATTAATTTTTTTTGCAACTATTGACTTGTCTGTGTCACGTTTAGTTTGGCTCTTTTCAGACAAGATGCTAAGATGTTTGCTGTTAACACGTTAGACAAACTTACTTTTCCAAGCTGCTACAGTCAGAAACACAGCCTGTGATTTGTTGACAGACTCAGCCAAAGGCATCATAGGCAGTTAGCGGGCGGCTAACAAAAGTGGAAGGGCAGCTAATGATGGTTTTCAACAAGGAAAATGGAAAAAGACCACAGATGACATTCTGTGTCTGATTTCTCATTATGGATTTATTTTACAAAGTTTCCAAAAAGATTTATCAAGACATTGTGATACAAAATTTCATCGACTACAATAAAAATAGGAAGCACCTATGAAATATATGAACGAAATATCATATGACGTGCAGTTCTGTTCATCAACTTTTAAGCTCCATTACCCCAGAATACAATAGTGCAAACATCTCAGGACAGGGTTCCCTAATTAATCAACTATAGTGCTGAAAGGTTGTTATGCTTTTAAATTTTTTTTTAATGAAATGGATATCAGTATTGGCCTCAGGTATCGGCCGTTTTTATAAACTGAACATCACAATGCAGGAAGCTCTGTGATAAGAAAAATAAATCAGATATCAGTGTCTCCGCGCTGAAAATCCTTGCTGACTCTTTCAGTGTGTTCTGGGAGAGTAATGACCCAACATGTGTCAGTAAACAATGCAAACATTAGTTCTTTGTCTTTTAAACCTTCAAACAACTTGAAAAGTCAGAAGAAGGAATCAAAAAGATCCTGGTGTTAACTGAAGAGACGGATAATGACAAGAGAAAGATCAACATACAGATAATTAGTTCAAGAATCAAAAGTATGAATGTGTGTCTTTGTACTGAGAGCATGGAACTACTGAAGAAGCAGAGAGATTGTTATTTAAGGCTCCATACAAACACACACACACACACACACACACACCATGCACCAGCAGCCAGGCATGGCAGCCCTCCGCTTTCAAGAGCGCCAGCATGACAAGCCTCTGATGAACCACACAGATAGCAGATCACATGCTGGGCTGTTTTGTAGAGACAGTGGATCACTTTTAGCTGTAAGTGCAAGTTTAGAAGCAATACATCGTTCAGCCTATGAAAGGACGTTTAAGAGGAGCAGGTACAGAGGAATCACATGAGCAGTGAGTTGATCTGAAGCAAGATTTCTGTTTTAATAGCCATTTCAAAGCTGAAAAAAAACAACTGAACACAGGCAGCAAAGGGCAAAGTGCAACAAAGAACAGTACTGATGTTATCAAGCCTCTTCTGGCTGACTTTCACAATAAAAGCCTTCAAGAGAAGAGAATAGATTGTTAAAGCGCTACAGGAAAAGTCAGTCAAAGACGATTAGCTCAGTATTGTGTTAATAAAAGATAGAGGTTGGTGTAAATCTAAGTGGACATTTTTGACTTTATGAAATTTGGGCAAATATTTAAGGTAAATCTGATTTTTATTACCTGTGCTTCTGCTTTTAGTTCCCATGCTGTTGCAATAATTTTAAGAATATTATGAGTCGGTAACATTGCAGAAATTTTCAAAAATTAACACTTCACACAACCCAACAGACAGCACCCTTTTATTGTGAAAGTCCAACATGTGGTGTATGAAAAAATGAACCACATTCACTGGAGAGTTTTCTGTTCTGCAGCACAACTTTAGAAACAATGACAAGATCCATTTGGATTCAACTTGATCCAACTTTTACTGAATTCATTGGAAACAGGTGATGGAATCAGAAGAACAATAGCTGTTAAAGAGATACAAAGTTCAGCAAAACTTTGCTGTCAGAACCAATAAGGCTGATGTAAATGAAGTTCTGCAGGAGCTTTCGTCTTAAGTGTAGCCTCCCTGGGTACCAGAACTTCCAATTACAGATAAAACCTGTTATAGTTTTTCAATACCAAGTGTTTAAAACGATATAATATCCACATTGGACTTCACATAGCTAACAATGGGCAAGAAAATGTACTGTGTATGGGTATGTGTTGAGATACTTTTATTGTGTGCATTATGTCAGCTAATAAATGACAGAATTTACAAAAAAAATACAATAAATTATCCTATTTTGTGCTTCGTATTGTATCAAAGTTTAGAATTCCAGTGTTATGACAACCGTAATTGGGGAACATCATGCACTTTCACTTGCCAATAAAAATAAGCTTTCTACTTCGTTTGCAGATTTGATGGGTTGAAACTTGATCTCTTGATTTCTTGCACATAAATTACAAATGTCAGCACATCAAACCCATAAACAAGCCTTGTCGACAGAGTTCACACCTGCTGAGAAAGGAGGAAATCTCCTGTTTCAATCTAATGACAGGTGATGCAGTCTGACACGGTGAACCTGCTCTTCAGGCCAACGGTACGACAGAGACAACTAAATTCTCACTTCGCTCGCTGCTGCCAGAGGCCAGCATGTGAGCTGTGAGTCAGAAAAACCTCCTGGAGAGAAAAGAAAACAGAGACCACCAAAGATCCTCCACTGCTGGTTACTACGGCCTGAAACTGTCTAAACAGGTCGGGTGTGGAACAAGACAGGTGGTCCCCCAAAGGTAAACAGAGATGATCCCGCAAACCAGACTCTGACACCAAACCTAAAGCCTTCCCTCCTCCAGAGGCAGCCGGTGTTCAGGAACCAAACCGAGCCTGGAGCTGCCACGTCGTAGGAGCCTCAGATCTAACCTGGTGGCATTCAACCTCTGTTTCACCATTTCACTATTTGATGTTGTTAAATAGTTAAATGACGAGTGTGAAGAGTTGAGGAGAGAGCAGTGGGGCCAAAGCACACAATGGTAACTCAGCCCTGAGAGCGGGTGGCCACACGCTTTGAACGATGTCAAAAGGCTGCCAGTTAATTAGGCGTGGACCTCCCTGGAGACTACCTGGAGGGTCGGAGCTGCGTCTTTCTTTCACTGCGTGAGTGTGCCGCTATAAAAAGTGATAAGCGGGAAATTGGGGGGAAAATGAGCCATCCGACAATGCGAGTGGTAAGACAGGGGGCATGGAAGGAATGAGTCAGGCCTTTTGTCCGTCCTCTGTCTTCCTGCCACCCGTCCGCCGCTGGTGTCGAGCTGTAAAGGCGTCGCTTCAGAGAGACAGCTGCGTCTCAGCGTGTCAGCAACTGTTCAGCCCCGAACTGTCCCAAACCAGCTGCATTCAGCTGCGCCGCACGGCGTCGCGCAGCTCTGCACAATGAGAATGGACACAACTGGCGTCCCACCTCGCTGTCGGGCAACAGTGTTCATCCTTCGTCACGTCTCGCTGTGTGAGACCGCTGACAGAAAGAGACGCCTGACTGATCTCCAATACGGACGGCTGTTCACCTGTAATAACTGTCAATCACCATTCACACTGAACAGAGGACTGCAACTGTGTTTGGGCTTTATTGATATTAGGATAATGCTGAATGATAATATGAAAATACCGTCCCAAATACAAGTCAAACACTTTTGCACGGTTGTTTTAAAGTAAAGACATTTAAAAGAATACAGGCAGATTTGACATTTTTGATATCTGGATCTCTTTATATATATGAAAATAATATAATTTATATGACACAATATTCAAGCTAATATAGGTGAATAGAGTGTAGTTATGTTAAAGATAAATAAATTGAAACTAAAATAATACTAAAAAAGTGTTTTATGCATGCAAAGAAAGTAATCTTTGTCTTATCCAGAAAAACAATCCTGTCTAATTTTAATGTAACCTCACCCCACACAGCAGATTGTGTCACTTCCATCTTCCATCTAATCTGTCACATCCAGATTGGGTTGACATCTCAATGTGCAATGCTTTATTATCAGCTGCATATCATTCATTTGAATAATTGTGAATCTGCATCAGAGGTGAAATCCAATGTCTGGGAGGAAACTTTTGTCTGGCAGACTTTTATAGAAAAGAGCAGCTTCGTGTGTTACGAGGTGTGGAAAGCTGTAATGAACCGGCAATTTCATTCTGTTTCTTCCTGCTGGAACACAGCAGTCGGAGGCTGTTGTCTTAACTTGCAAACACGTCTTAGCACACTATCAAGCAGGCACGATGAAGCACAGTCATTTGGATTTGTGTTTTCATCCACATCCAAATATCCAAATCCAATATTTGCTTTCCTTTAGATGCTCCAGTTTCCTTACTAAGTAGTCTGTCGCTGCTGTTTGGTCCTGGGCAGGTGTACAGAAATATCACAATATTAGTCGTTGTTTGGTTACCTTTTCAAACAGAAAACTTCATAACCTATGATGCATTTGAGAACCATCGGCAAGTTCAAGCTCCAGTGATAATGGCTTTGTGTATTTTGGGCATTTTTTAAAAAGAAAACAGTTTACAGTATTTTTTTTCACTTTTCTTTTGGGGTTAATGATTGTGAACCATTTCCCATGTTCCACCTCTGTCTTATCTCCATATTTATCTCCATTACAACATATGGAAGCCCTAAAGCTGCTCCAACACTAAGAGAACACATTCGCTGAATTCCCTGTGGTTATGATGGCTCTGGGCTACGCTGACTTGGCTCCCGATGCCAAACAGCTCATCCTCCCTGCCCAGCCCCCCCCCTCCGTCGGCTCATCTCCACCTACTAATTTGCCCACCGTAGGTCAGGCCGCCCTGATGCGGGCGAGCTGGTAACCACAGCAGCACATGTTGAGCTCTGCTGGGAAAGAAACGTGTGGAGGAACAACATGCATGAGCAGATGCACACGTGTACCACGTCTGAACCAAAGGGAACAATTCTTAAATCTCTTAAAATATCCGCTTTGCACGCTCAAATATGTAAACAGAGTACCAGACAAACAAGTTCAGATTGATGCCAGAGTCTTCAAAGCATTGCTAAAAATCTTCCTGGACAGGCCCGTCATCACGAGCTCATCCCTCCGGTTCGCTCGCTCGCACACAAAACACACACAGGAGTGTGTAGAAATGTGCAGCAGTTGGTCGGCAGCGGGGTTCTTTTCACGCCTGCTCATCTCAGACTTTTATTAAAACTCCAGTCTTATCACACTGCAGCATTCAATCACTTTCATGTGACGTAACTCAGCAGGAGGGTGTGTG
>CAFUXE010000209.1:132248-145531 GCA_903364295.1 Serranus cabrilla
AAAAAAAAAGATAGGAGAGAGCAGAAAATATGTTGTGCAAGTGTATTTTTTTTTAAATGTTATTTTACTTTAAAACAAGCAGAAAAAAATCTGACAGCATTTGAGATAGTCCAACGTTTTCTCCGATATCTCATTTTCTCTGGGCAAAGTGTCAAGATCTCAAAATAAAACCTTTGCTGGGATGCACTCAGCGGAGCGAGAACCTCCAACAACGAACAACCTGCAGCCTGCAAAGCTGCAGCCTACAGAAATGTTTACTTTTGTTTCATTTCATTTAGCCTCCATGTCAGATTTTATGATGAGTATGTGAATGCAACACATTATTTCATTGTATTTAAGATTTTAATCTATTTGGGTATAATGCATTTGAACAGAATATTTCCAGTTTTAAGAGCAAAGTTCGATTTGCATTGACTCCAAGCAGTTTCTTGGCATTTCTTGCTCCATTGCTATAAAGATTAGAACCATGGCTAAAAAATGGTAGTACATTAAGATAAATATCTGCCTACTTAACAAGCTTTCTTGATTCACTGATTATTTGTAGCATGACTGCCACAGCAGAGTCAATCATGGCTTCTCAGCTGCACTGAGCTCTGCAGAATTTAATATTTTTTACAAGATCTAGTTAGTGAAAACGGTTTATCTTTGGCAATTTTTTTAAATTACACATGTAGAATGTAGAGTGAATTTGATGAAAAATCACAGTTTTAAGCTTCTATTTGGTTGTGGAAGCATTCGTCACATATGATCCATTTAATGACTGTCGGAAAGTTGAAAATCTGAAGATAACGTCCTTTTTTTTTTTTTTTTTACAGTTTTACTCTGTCTATAATAAACAGTTCTTGGCAATCATTTGGGGTTGCTTTGGGGACTTACAGGTTTATATGAATAACAGAGCCAAAAAAACATAATTATTATCTTTTTATGGAAATCCTAAATCGATGTTACAGCCATAGTCAAACCAATCTATGTTTATCTTTGGATCAAAGCAGATGCATCCAGCAGAATTCAACCTGACCTCTTTGTAGCTTTGTGAGAAATCTTGCTGACAAGTATACTGGTTTACACTGGGGAAACTTAAAATTTGTCAAAAGGAGAAAAAAAGCCTTTAAACTCCTCTAACAGATGCCGTCAGCGGTTGAATGGCCGTATCTCGCTGCGTGTGTTATGTGGTGTAGCCTGTCTGGTCGCAGGGCCGTGAAGGGGTTAAGGAGGGAGAGGGGTGAGACCGTCGTACTATGTTTCATTTTCCACTACTGTCAGCCTTTTGTGATGACTCTGGCCTCTGCACACTGTACTTATGTGGCTTTGGGACTCAATATGTGTGTGCGCATGTGAACATATGTGTGTGCACTGTATACAGTATGTGAATGAGGGAAGGGCTCTGTGTTATGATCAAAGAGAAAACACATAAAAGGAGCATCACAGCTACTTCGTCTTCCTCTGTGTTGGACGCGGGGCTTTTAATGACCTAATGGGAAACTCAAACGGCTTCACCGCAAAGACGACACACATGTTAGAGGGACGTGATGATGATGGAGCTGTTGTACGGGGTGGATGTTTCAGATGAAGATCTGCAAGTCGACTGTCATAAGCCTGTGTGGGAGGACTCCTGTGGTGTTTTTATGAAGTGTGATAGAAAAAGCAAGTGTTCTGCGTGGAGTCAGAGAGGAGGGGTGAGCAGAGAGACGGAGAGCGTGGAAGGTCGGCTTATTTGTTCAGCGGCTGCTGAAGCAGCAGCGTGAACGCCGCACCACTGAGATCAAAGAGCTGCTGTTAAGAGAGAAAGACAACTTCAGCTAGGGTTTACTATCAAATCTCAATAAACTCAATAAAGTGTTTTCATAGAAGGGATTATTAAAAACTATCTGGAGTTGACATTGAATGTCTGGTCAAAGACAAAGCACGACTTATTCTTTGATCAACCCTTGTAGTTTTATTTCCAGATTTTAAATATGATTTTACGGCTTTTTGTGTTTCCACAATATTTAACATTTGGAGAAAAGAAAAGACTGAATAAAAAGTTCTGTGTTCTTCCTGCAGTTCAAAGAGCTTCGCTGCAGATTTACAGTCGATTGTGAGAATTCGAGCGTTTCAGTGAAAAGATGTATTGGCTGTAGTATGAATAGGATTGTTGGAGTGTGAGTGTGTGTGCGAGTGTGTGTCCCCGGCCTGTCAGTGTAAACACAGAGGAGCTCTGAGCTCTGCCTCTGGCTGTGAACACTAGACTCGCTGGGTAATGTGCTGAGTGAGCACTTGGTGTCCAAGCTCGCTCTAATCCACAGATTGTCTCTTTGGCCAGCTGACCCCCCCACCCATACACACACACACACTCACACACACACACACACGCACACATAGACACCTCCCCACCATCCTCACTTTAACCCCTAAAATCCCCCAACAGGGGCCTCTATCAGGCATACACGGGTCAGAGCTTCAACTGATCCCGGAGCTCAGAGCTCCCTCCTGGGAAGAGTTGATTTTCCAGTTGGGGTCTTATTTCCATTTGGATTATTCTGCATCGGTTCTACAATCCCAAGATCCATCTTTCAATCTGTCCTTTTTTTCAACAAATGTTTGGTTTTCGCTAATCGTTTTGTGTAGAGGTCCTCCCTAGAGGACGCAGCACTGAAACTTCTAGTCGATTAAAGCGGCTGGACACAGAAATCAGGAAAAATTGATTTTCTGTATGTGGCAACATGGTGGTGGCTCAGCCAGAGGTTAGCAGCTAACGGTGCTAATGCCAATGCGAACAGCGGGGACAGAGCTAACAGGGTAAACTGAGGGGCAAGCAGCGGGTGGCTGTTATGCTTCCACAACAAAGCCGATAACTGCTGTATGAGAACAGTGCAGAGCGGGGCCATTACTCCTCCATACATTTACACAGTATAAACCGTTTTAATGGCTGTATTAATGTTCTGAATGTACAACACAGGGCGTTTGTACAGGCACCAAAATACAACTCATATTTATGTTTTAGACTTTCCTCCACCGCCATCTTGCTGACGTAGTCACCCAGGAGATCGGGGTTTGTAACAGGGAACATAACTTACGTTTTTCAACGTAACTTAAGTTTAACAACGTAACTTCTGTGTCACACGTCACCCTCGTAACTACTTCATTTCCAGCATTTATGTATATTTATTTACTGTTTAAACTGTCCTTTAAAACACCTAACTAGGAAGTTTTTTTACCCCAAACCTAGGTCAGTCGTCTTGTAGCATAAATTCACAGAAACTGCTGTCTGTTTTTCAAATGTGAACCATACATGTATGTATGTATGTAATGCTGTGAAACGCTCATATGTGTCGTTATGGGTGGTATTGACAAGCGGTCTATTCTGTCTTTTAGGTTGGAAATATGGCTGATATGTTGCGTACAGCCCCTTTAAATGTTTAATCGATTGATGGAAAACTAATACCTTTAATGATTGATTAATTGTTTGAGTCAGTGGTTTCCAATCCAGATCCTGGTTTTCCACAGTTCTCCTTATATTCCTACCCCAATGTTCTGCCCACACCTTATTAGACAGAGTAGAACTTTAAATTCTGTTTTCCAACTTGTTTTTCACTATTTTCAAATACTTTAACATGGAAACAGTAGTGACAGAGACTTGCATCGAGCTGCCAAACTACAACAGAACATTAACTTGATGAAAACCGAAACAATGTCCAGCGAGATGTCTGCTAAATTAAAAGCACATGTATTAAACAGCTGTGTGTTCAACTGATATAACCCTAAATTAATCTTTAGCAATGAGACCATTCGAAACAGAGCTTTGAAAAGTGGAAAAATAAAAGAACATTACATCCACGCCATGGGATGCAAACCTCAAAAATGTCCAATAAACCCAAACTAAGTGACCCGTCTCCACTGCAAACATCTATTGTTCTGCGGAGGAAAATCAAAACCATGTCTCTGGTTTGTAGAAGCAGTCGACCTCGCTCAGCTGAAATTAAAGTAGCTGAACCAATAGGAATGTTAACATCGCTGTGCTTGAACCAGAGTGCAGGTAGAATGAAACGGCAGAATAACTAAAAGAGAGAAGTGCACAGAGAGAGAATTGGCTGCCTACTGAAGTCTGAAATCTCTGTGTGTGGGACAGTTTTACTATTTCCAGGAGGACGTCTCTGTAGCACACATGTACTGCAGGTGAAGTTTCAGATTTTCGGCTCTGTGTGTGTAAAACAGTGTTTGGACCAGGTCCAGTCCAGTGGAGTCAGTCTGTAAAGTGCTACACGAGCCGCATGTCTGGGCCAAAACTTCCAGCCTGGACCTTCCCTGTAACACCACCCAACCCCCCCCCAGAGATCAGTGCCTCTCTCTGGGATTTATCGATCACCTGCTCTGAGGCTGCACGCTGACAGACTGAAATCCAGCTGATGTACAAATCAAAGTCAGACCTGGCAGCCAACAGAAGAAAGTACAGCAAACCAGGATAAATGGCTGAATAACTTTTACAAAAATAGCCATTAAACCTTCTTCTCACACAGCGTGAACACCGCTTTACGACTCTTGGATTCAGTTTAAGGCTGCATGATGCTTGTAAGAATAATGATCCTAAAAATTGTAATTATTAGCTATAAACATAGCTGCTCGGTACAACTGAACGAACACATTTTTAGAAGAAAATCCTCCAGATAAAGTGAGTACCCTGACCCACCAATGTCCAAGACTTCTTTTTTTTAATTCATTTTTGGGGGCTTTTCATGCTTTATTTGATAAGAAAATAAAGCACTGGTGACAGAAGGTGCAGCCATTCAACTTGTCTAACCAGCTCAAACTGAATGTTACTTCCTGATTAAAAAGTTTCCAGAAAGCCGTCAACCCTGACTGAATTAATGCAATTGGCCAATATCCAATCGTTTTAATAAGGACAGTATCTGTAATGATGAGGCTTTCTGCATTCTGTCAAAAAATCCAACAGGGGTCACCAACAGCGGTTGCAAAAGAAGTCCGGTTCTAGTTTCAAGTCTTCTCCAATACAATATGATGTTGATTGTGTGGCCCCATTTAGAAGGAGAAGATGATAAAGAATCAAGAAAATAAACAATTATGGAGGTTATGTTTTGGGGCGTGGCTACTTTTGATTGACAGATTGCTAACTCTGCGTGTTGTCAATCAGGATAGAAGCAAAACAATGTGTATCCACGGCACTGTGTACATCTAAATGGCTAATATAAATCTATATACAGTCTATGGTACTGATACTAATCTAGAACTAGAATTTAAATTGTCAGCTGAGTAGATAGTAGATTTCATGCTCAAATTGTAGTGTAAATTTAAACCTCTAATCATGAAACAAGTCATGTTTGCACTGTTAAAATATGCATCTATAATCACTGAATTGAACATACAAATCACATCAAAGCCTTTACTGTGTCACTGCACATATATCAGAAGATTGTGCAAAAAAAATGTAATCTGCACAATCATTCACCTGAGCTATCAAGGCACCAAAACCAGAACAGTCAGGTTTTGAACAAGAGCATGGATAGTGTTCCTGAACAGGCCTCATGGCAGCACCGGATGCCAGATCAGTATTAGCAGCTTCATTTGGTCCGTGTCTGTGAATGTGAACTCACAGCAAAGGGATAAGTGTAATAAGAGGAGATTATTCCATGCGGGCGAGCTGTAACTCACTTTATGGGCTTTGACTGGATGAGGAGAGCAGGCGCTGAGGTCCAGCTCAGTAATATCCCGTTATAAACTGACGCAGCATGAAGGGCTCCGCTCCACAGCTCTAACCTCCTCCATGTTGGCACCAGACGCTCTATGATGTTAACATTTGGGATTTGGGGCAAAAACTGGGCTTGTAAATTTCAGATCTCCGAGTGAGAGTTTGCCAGTTTCTGTATATTGACCTCTCTGTTTTCTACATCAGTCCAACAGCAAGCCATTAAAATGAGCTGCTAACTATGAGGGCTCAAACAAGCACACACTCACGTTTAAAAGCCGCTCATGCCTGTACAGAAGACATTCATGATTGTAAGTCTTCCTAATTATCCACCAAACTGGTCAAGAAACTCCAAATACAGCCAGATGGATACTGGGAATTTAAGGCATACTAATATTTGTTTTTTTCAAAGTTTGTTTGAGACAGAACAAAGACTGATCCTTAAAAAAAAACTGTAACAGATTCGCAGAGAAAATTCCCAGAGTAAAGTAAACCTTTATTCTCAAAGACACCAACAACTGTGTATATTTTTTTTCTTCAAAATATGATACTGTTTTAAGCCTCACTTAAGACAAAAAAACTCCTTGAACTCCTTTTTCGGAAGTTAAAGTCTGTACAAAATTAGCATACCTTCTTATTCTAATTAAGTAAATGAAATGTCCTTCTGTTTTTGTTTGAAAATAGCTCCAGTGTATTTTGGTGCTGCATGACATTCCTGTCAATCAGCTGACAACAACTGGAGGAATCAAAGTCAGGAAATAATCCGCTCAAAACAAGTTACCTAACAAACGTCAGTGTCACATTCTTGGAAGTTAAACTTAGAACCTTTTAAACATTCTGTGAAATGAGGGCAAAGTAAATTATACCTAGAATGAAACTTTAATTGTGCTTTCTAGGGGTACTGTAGGTCAAACATTTGTTAATATTAAGTAGGGAGGTTTGTGAATGAATACTCTAAACGTCAGATTAATTGTGTATCTCTTTCCCCAGTGAGAATATATGCACATCTTGAAGTTATGAAACCTCATAAGACACACACCCCCTGGTCCCCGCAGGACAACAAAACCCCGGAGCATTCCAGAGGAGGTGGGAGTGAAGAGTTTGGAGGACGGAGGGGGTGGAGGGATGTTAAATTGGTGAGTTGGAAGGCAGAGCCTTTCCAGAAGCGAAGCGGACAACCTGTGGTTGGGGTTGAATTCTTTCCCTCTCTGGCTCCTTTTAGAAAAAGAGGAGAAAACGGCAAACACAGACCCCTCCATTCAGAGTAATTTATCCCTATGGCCAGGCCTTCTTTACCGGCAGCAATAGCCCCCTTCCGGGGCTGCCCAGCAGGATGCCTGCGAGTGGCGTGTGAAACTCTCCTGTCTCCTTCAGCTCAAAAGGGAAGGATGAACAATGGCCCTCGCCAGGCGCTGGCTCTGAACAATCCCTCTCTCTCTGCTTCGCTCTCTGCCTTACTTTCTCCGTCTCTAAAAGCAACCACAAGCTATTCCCGCAAAACCCACATTCCTTTATCCAACCAATATCGTCCGTCAACAGCCATTTCCTTCAACATAAACTGTTTTCTCTCATCCGTTCCTCTTCGATTCTCCCTTCTCTCTTACCTCAAAATCTCCTCTTGGTTTACCATCTATTTCTCTTTCCCTCAACTCTTCTCGTCTTCCTTTCTGGTAACATCGAGGCGAACACTCTGAATCAAGTCGCCCCACATTTTTCTGGGTTCTCAGGACCCTGATTGACCCTCCCATTGCCCCAGTCATCAAAACGTGGGTGATTCATCCTTCATCACTATGTCTCACCCCAGCCATCCTTCTATCATTGAAAAGGCCCGGCTGGATCTTTGCTGCCTGATGAGGCTTGGACCAGTCTCAGAGAGCGGGTGAACAAAGCAATTATTGGTCTGATTAATAGCATATTTGTCAGGGACAACTTACAACTGACTTTGATTTACCGTGCCCCATGTGAGATTTCCGCAACACATGGAACACAACAGTGAAAACAATGAAAATGAGTGTGGACAGCGAGACAGCTTTGTGCCATTACAATAAAGCCCATAGCATGTCTCTTTCCCCAGGCGGGGGATGTTGGAGAGCGAGCAGGGCTTCAGCGGAACATGTGGTTCATCGGTCCGCATGGCGACACTCCAACTGGTTCAGGCTGAGAAACAGGCAAAGCACATGTCAGTCGGATCAATCAATAGGAAAAAAAACAGTTTCTGCACTACTCTGTGGGAGTCAGAAGTTAGGGGGAAAGAAATGTGGACAGTTTCCCCACAGAAGGAGCCTCAGCAACAATCTGCACAGCTCTTGCGGGAAGCCATTTTCCCCCCAGCACTCAACCATTCACCAGTGGCTCCTACAGAGCTATTGAGCATTCACCAGGCACCTCCACATCCCCGACAAGCGCAACAAAAAGCATTTTAAAGCAACACTCCCTGCAGTTCCCACACTATTTCACCTGTCAAACGCTTACAAAACAGTTGAGGAAGGCCAAATGCTCCTCAGGGGCGCCACAGCACACCTCTTGCCAGCCTCGGCCCCACTAAAGACGTTGTTATTCCTCTTAAAGAAAGAATACACTATACACTTTTATATACACACTTTCCCACCTACTATCACCAGCGACTACTCTGAGCCTCGAGGCCCAGACGGGACCTTCCACCCTGACAGGCACGACCCAAAGTGGAGCAGGAAACCTGAAGAAAGCGTTTCCTCGCAGAGCCAGACTCCCAGAGCGTGAGGATGAGTCATCTGGGAATGATGCTCAGGAAATCAATACAAACCAATTGTCTGTTTGAGGAAGGAGACAACAGAAAAAAAGCAAAGAAAGGGCAGTGTCGGAGATCCATTATGTTGTAGGAAATTAGAGGCGTCTGCAGAGTCAGAACCTTGTCCGGCTGATTGATCATTTGAGTAAACTAGAAAGATGTCAGGGTCCTGCTCA
Organism: Serranus cabrilla; assembly: GCA_903364295.1. Lineage (NCBI taxonomy): Eukaryota > Metazoa > Chordata > Actinopteri > Perciformes > Serranidae > Serranus > Serranus cabrilla. The sequence continues at coordinate 140,872 of CAFUXE010000209.1, forward strand.
GCTTCACGGAGGTCTGACGAAGACAGGATCTGAGCAGCTCCTCGGGTCATCATTTACTCAAGTCTTCATTCTGAATCCAGAGGAACATAGCTCTGCAGACCCGGGTTGTTATGATACAGTCAGCTTGCAGTTTGACTTGTTCTATTTTTAAGAAAGTTGGGATGAAAACAAGTAGTGAATGCCTTATTTATTCTCCCTGGAGCAAAGAAATGGGAGAAAAAACTCTTATACTGCTGTATTTTCTCAGCTCCTCAATGCATATAGTCATGTACACTCTCCATCCCTCGCACTTTAACACTGAGAAAAGAAAGTAGACGTGTAACGTCCTATAAGTGCAGTTTGACAATAATGCGACAAAAGATGCAGCCCTGCACCTTTTTCAATGGCAGGCTTTTATCTCCCCGCTGTTTGAATGAGATATAACCGCTCAGTAAATTTGCAGCTTTCGAACTCATTTTAAGAGGCGAAGCTAAACTCCCACTGAACATACTTTTTCAATTTTCCGCTGTGTGTGTAGGATGGAGAGGTACAGCTTCGCTTAGGCTAATTATAGGCCGCCTCTAACTGGTTTTGTTGCTATGGTGCACATATTCTATTATCTGCGGATGTCAACCTATAAAACTGGCTGAGAGTACATTTTCTGTGTGTAAAGCCTTGAAATTCTGTTAATGCAAATAAGAAGCAGGCTAAAAATTGTGCACAGGTTTTGAGGTTTTAGCTGTGGAACAAGGATCCACTTGAGCATCTTTCCGAACGCTGGCTGCCAGAGCGTTCCCGGGTTGACTCCGGGGGAGAAGTTAAACATGACAGGAAGCTTTTCACACGTCTGCAAGCTGAAATGACAGCAGCCCACTCCGCTGCCCTAATAAACCTCCTGTTTAAATAGACGGCACAAATATTTGCTTTGTCAGTCTGAGGTGCTTTAATGCGCCGCAGCCTTCAGATCACGTCGGACTGAAGATGCAGTTATGTATCCCCTCTGGCTGGAGGATAATTATGATCTGGTGTTATGACAACTGTTAATGGATCAGCAGCAGCCATAAGAAGGTGGAGGCGCAACCTTCATCATTTGCAGGCAATCATCGAACTCGCAGCAAGATCCCATTCTCCGAGTTAGGGTCCCCACCTTGATCAACAATAACCTCTAAAACAATCAACACAGTGTGTGTTTGTGTGTTTTCCAGTCCCATGATATTCTATATTATTTAATATCTGCCCGGGATGGTGCGAGCGGTATCCCGTTTTAGACACTCATCAAGGAAAATCAGGATGTAACTCAATAAACGTTAATTTGGCCCGAGGCATTTCGGAATATGAAGACATCAATCTTAATGCGCCCCCCCGTCGGCTTGTGACAGCAGCTCCGGCAGATCAAGTCATCACCCAAAACAGCACCGGTGTAATGAAGGAGAGAGCAGGGAGGAGAGAGGATGGTGGAGGAAAAGACATTTCAAGGGTAATTCCAGTTTATTACAACTTCAGTCTTGTTTTCATAAATCTGGCCATTTTTTCTATCTTTAATTATAATGTTATACTAACTAAGATAATTGCTGAGATTTGCGATCATATCACTAATATGATCATGAGCAGGCAGGCAATCGTACAGATTTTAAACAAGAGAAAGTTATTTGGAAAATAAATTGAAGACATTATAACAGTCTGATTTTAAAAACCCAGTTTCTAGACTTTCAACCTTGAGCCTGAAGCTGTGCAGCCGTTCAATACTGCTGTGAAATGAGATTATTACTGACACTTCAGGTACATTCACTTTCAGTTAAACCTCCAAATTTGTGTGGATAATCCAACTAAACTGTCTGTTCACCTGAGTGTACGTGAAAGCACGAGCATAACTAATAGAAATAATGGCCAAACTTACAAACAACTGATTTCAGAATGTAATAAACTGAAATTCTTGTCTTATTTGGGATCCCAGGCCACAATGATGGTTTATTTTCTTCAAATAAACACAAAATTGTTGATTTCCAATCCATACTGGATTTATGAGGCAATGGAGTTATTGCTTTTAATAAGATACCATTATAACTTTCAGTATATATCATTTTCAAACAAATATCACATGTTTTGATAAGGATCCCTTAAATTTGGTTGTTAAGGAATATTGAACACACTATATAATAGAGACATTGCTTGTTTCTGGTTCATATATGCCCATTTACTTGGTTGCAATAAGCTAAAAATCTGCCCATTAAGGGAGTTCAATTATTTGTAAAACAAGGCTCTGCTGAGGTCATACAAAATAAAATGTCTTGGTGCATGTAAGTCCAAAGTTTCCCAGGGTTTCCAGCTGCAAAAATCTGCCCAGTTTTCCTCCAGGAATGATGATGAAGGTCATTCTTCTGCATATTACTGTTGACAATGCATCAACATTGTGTGCATGACGTGACTGTCTCGCAGTCATCACATCTTTCATTCAGATAAATTTGTTTCGGGTTCAGCCATAACAAACGGTGCCTGAGAGACCGTCTGCCTTCGGACAAATGGAATGACAGTGTAATATTTTACTGTTAGGAAGGAGTAAATCGCTCTCCTGACACACACACGCCTCAATTATCTGTTCCGCTCTGTCCTCTCCGCGCCTCCATCTTGCTGTCCTAAATCTCCGGCTTTCTTTCTTTATGCCTCAGATCCCTCGTTCCCTTCCTCTTTTTCCTCCTTCTCTCCTTCCTTCTTCTCTTGCTCCGTTTGGCTGTCCCTTCCTGGAGCTGACTGACAGCTCTTCCCTGGCTAGTGTGATGTTAGGATCACTCCTGTCTGTTTTCAGACAGTCTTGATTAAAAGAATGGACCTGTCTGGGCCACTTTGACACACACACACACCATGCGGGCAGAGTGATACGGCCCAGACCGGGAAAAGACAGGAGAGGTGCTGCCTGAGGTCTGATCTGAGTGCTGGGCCTGCTCGGGCCTGTCTGCCGGATCAGATGCCTGCAGGCCACTGGCTGACAACCAAAGAACACACACACACAAACACACACTACATCCTTGTTGCCATCACTCAGGTGAACATGCCGTGAGTGCCATTTGAGGGATGGAACTGTAATTGGATGATGCAGTGTGTAGATTATGAAAAAATGATAATTGCACAGATTATGTTGCAAAGTACTATGATCAGGGTTATAAATTATGATGCACTTTTGCACTTTCACTTGAACTTTCTTCAGTTAACTTTTGAAACCATGTGGGAAAAAGTTAAATGTGAAGTATTTCCAATGATTTGACAAGAATAATATCTTATTTTACCCATTAAGTTTTCCAAAATAACAAAGGATGTTGTTTTCTGTATCAACAGTCCCAATGCCACAGTCAAACACAGACAAACAACTGATTTCCCTGAAGTTCATTCATCTCATTAACAGTTCTTGAGAATAAAAATCTAACTGCAACTTCCGTTTGGAAGCTGTTCTGAAGTTTTTCACATCATATGATCTTCATCTGTTCATCAGATGATTCCAAAGAATAAGACGACCTTCCAATTCTCAGAAAAGCCAATAAAGATCATTTAATATGATTGTATTCTCCAGAACAGTAACTCCTTGGACTTTGTGGTAATTTTATGTTCCCTGCCATTATTTTAGTTTTATTTATTTTAAATAATTTAACTTTAGCTAACAGCTCTTTTTTGTTGCAGATTTTCACCAAAAGAAGAGCAATATAAATGTGTCCTCACAGTTTAATCTTTACATAACAATCACTGCAGCATCTCTAAAGACAGAAATATTGATGATGCCACTACATGATATCTATGATTAATCGTGCAGGCCAGAGTAGATCCAATTGCAAATCCAACAGGGAAGGCATGAAGGAGGAACACAGGCCTCGCTCATGCAGAGAAATCAGAGCTGGCACAGAGAGAGATCATTTACTATTCTCAGTTTTCTCTTTTTCAAACTCCACTTTCCTCCACCCCTCGCCCCCCCTTCCTCCTGACTGGCTGTCACAGATTGTTCTGTGGTTCTCCCTCATTCTGCAGCGTCTGAAGATCTTTACCTTCACACAGTACAGATGCAACCCACTTTAGAGATAAAAGGGAAGACTAAAAAATAAGAGGATAAGTGCAGAAAGAGTTACAAACCATGATGCTTTGGAAGAGAGGAGTGCGGAGGAGGAACGTTGGCAGCAACAGAGAAACACAACACCACTGATGGAATATTCTACACTTTGATTAAAGACGGATCACAGCACAACCAACGTCTTCTTCTTCTTGTTCTGGCTTCTGTTCTAGCAGCCGCCCGACCTCCCCATCCCACTGCATAGTTTTTCTATTTTTTTTTGTAAAGAAGAGGTGAATGAAGCAGAGAAAGTGGAGGGGTGGGGGGGCAGGCCTGTATGGATGAAAAAGGAAGCGTTTCATGACTTGACGATGAGCTGCTGGCTGGCATGTGTGTGGTGTATGCAGCATTCACTGTAACAGCATCTGGGGGAGCTGAACAGAGGAGGAGGAGGATGGTGATGAAGGGGAAGAGAGGAGGACGGGGACATAAACAAACTTGCTTTCTTTCAAAGCCCGATGCCGTTTCCTCACTGACGAGATATTTCAGTCAAGGCGGCTTTGAGGCGGAGAGGGATCGGCTTCAGCAGGATGCCAGCTTCAACGCAGTTTTTGTAACAGACTTTTTTTTTTCTCTTTGGCAGCTCATACG
>CAFUXE010000209.1:145544-170473 GCA_903364295.1 Serranus cabrilla
TCCCCCTCCCTTCCCCTTTTTCCTCAGATACAGAGCAACATCTGTGTCTCTACATTCTGCAGGACAACAAAGCAGCTGAGACTCGCTGAGAGTGATGTTTAATGAACAACCTGCAGATCCTCATCAGTCCTGCAGGACGACAAGCTAAAGAGTCTCCGCTCTCCTCCTCGCTCTGCTGTCAACAACCCGACGACAAACAGAGCTCCTTTTGTGCGGAAAGAAGACGATTGCTGACCTCCAGACAGGCTGGGGGAATAAAACCTGCAATGATTAAAGGACCTTTTAGTAAATCATTGGCTGCTTTGCATGGCAGAACCCTCTGAAGTCGCCTGAAAGACTGGAAGTGGAGGTGCAGGAACTGAAGAGGAGAAGGGAGGGGGGACTATTTTTCTTTTTTAAGTGCAACAGCCAGTGAAATGAGATGTGCTTGAGGCTCATTAAGAGGAGAGGGGCTGAATTCATTTAACCTCCCCCTACCCACCAAAACACACACACACACTTCAGAACTCATCAGCTGTAGCCATCTTGGACCTGACGGCAAAACCCACACACTCCATCACACACACAGGGCTCTCATTAGCTTAACAAAACTCGTGTTCTCGTTAAGGGAGAGACAGCCGGCTGCGTGATGTGCGGCGCATTTCAGCTTTAAGATGAGGATTTAGATACACTTTCCCTCCTCCGTCTCATTTGCCTGCCCGACATCATGCTCCCGAGCTTCTGATCCGATTAGGACGTTTGGAGGTGCGCAGTATCGCCGCAATGAGATTTAGGATTAGTAGCAGATGAGGATACGGGCTGGGAAATATACATCAAGCTGTGGGCGTGAAGGAAGTAGTTACACGGAAGAGGAACAGTAGTTTCGTCAATGAAGCGAGTGTATCAGGTAACCTCACATCAGGTGACAAACAGGACTCAGCAATGTTTAACTCTTGGGAATTAGAAGCAAATGACAACTCTACAATGACGTCAAAAAGGGCCAAAACATGAGCGGTCCTAACTAAAAGTACCACAAACATAAGACCTTTAAAAGCACCGAATCCAGCCGGGGATCTGTGGGACACACACATATACACACACACAGGGTGCTCAGGTGTTTAAGAGGTATCCCACTTTAATCTGGTTCGGATACCAAACCCGAGGATTAAGTAAATGAAGCCGAGGCCTCTTTGTCCGTCTGCACACTTCACAACTGAGCTGGGAGCAATTAGCCACTTACTGCACTTGTGGTGAGACACACACACACATACACACACACACAACTGACCAAGAAACACATGTTCTCTCTCTCATATCTCGTATTCACACACACAATCTCCCTCCGTCCGACACACACACACACATACACCTCATGTCTATCCCATTACAGGAGCCCCCAGGCCCAGCTTGCAGGCTGAAAAGCCCAATTTGTTTATTCCTGTGGGGATTATGGTGAGGGGGAGGGGGGGGTGAAATGCATCTAACAGAGCGCATGGGGCCCCTCTCTCAAAGCTCTTTAATTACTGCTCCTCCTCACCCCCCGAACGCCCTCCAACACCACCGCCTCCCGGAACTCAGCCACAATGAACTTGAGCTGGAGTTAACCGCGCGGCCACTCTCAGGGTGTGTGAGCGCATGTGTGTGTGTGCGATACAGACCGAACGGGAGGAAGAAAGAGATCACTAGCCAAACTCCCATCCCCCATAATACTCCCTTCCTCCTCCTCCTGTCAAGGCATTCCAGCCACACATGAGCAGAGCAGCGAACTGGGACTAAACCAACAACCTCCCACCTTTCTTCTCATCAACACCACTTCACCTGTAAATACACCTGTGACCAGAGTGGGACGTTCTGTTCGTTCAGAACTGAGACAACAAGATTTAGGCTGCCCCCACTCAGTTGACTAATCAGTGGTTTTGCTCTCAGTGACTAAGACTTCAATTTGTCATTTTTCACTCCCTTTTCATGCTGAAGGAGTTATTTCCGAGAAACTTATGAGCACATCTCTGGAAACCACAAGATTTTAAATGGGGCTTTTGCATGATTTTTTGTGGAGAAAGTTTAACAGTTAAAACTATAATTACCAACTACTCCACTTCTGAAAGTTAACTGTTAATGTTTTCAATTATGTCCCGTCTGTTGTTATTTCCTTGTGTTAGTCTACTCAGAATTTAGAGTCCACTGTTGGTATGGAAGCTCCAGCGAGGCTGGGTGCCCACAAAAGGTTCTGAAATAAGCCTGCAACACCATCCCTCACTGGTCTGTGCCACCTGAATGTCGTATTACAAAAAACTGACTTCTAAAGGCAAAATAGATGCACCATTAGTAGTTACAAAGGACAACAAGATCTCCAACCTAAACGACAGAAAAGGTTGTCGTCAGTAACATCCTATACGACACATATGTACGTTACCGTAAGTTGTGATTCACATAACTCACGTAACTCACGTAAACTACGCAAGTTATGTTAAAAACATTAACTTTTGTTTTCACACAGGAGGCAAACTCTTGGGTGAAAGAAATCGAAAGTCAAAATAAAGATTGGATTTGGAGAATCATGACCCTCCTAGTAAGTAACGTGTAATGGTTTTATAAGTCAGTTTTGCAAAGTAGTTTTTGCAAATGCAACTCGCAGTGAGACAAGCAGAGTTTATGTAGCTGTGAGCACCATATTCACCATATTAACACTTAATGTCAACTGTCATTCGTTAATGTGGTGACAGTGACTGAAAAATCTTCTGAAATGGGCGCAAAGTTTGGTTTTCTGCACATGAAGAGCATGAACTCACACTCGAGCAATGGATGATGATGACGATGACAAGAGCTTAGTTTCATGTTCCGTTTCATTTCTTGATCCCTGAAACTGGTTCAATGGATTTTCCCACAATCCCCTGCGGTTCTGAGCTACTCCCACAATGCCTGGTGGGGATCTGTGGGTCCCAAACAAAAGCCCCCGGGCAGCCTGGACCACAGTTAAACATGTTAAAGAAACACTGGAGGAACTCTTTCTCGTCTTTATGCACTCTTTTCTCTCTGTATTTCACTCACTCACTCACTCTCTCTCTCTTTCTTTCTTTCTCTGACTCACACCCCCATCACCACCACCAACACCACCTTCCTGCTCACTTCATAAGAGGGACAGAGGGGGGAAGGAAAGGAGACTCTTATCCCACAGAAAAGAGAAGAGGAAGAAAAACAGTGAGGGCAGGGAGGGAGAGGGTCTAAGTGATTGATTAGAGGCAAAGAGGAAAAATGGTGGAGTCTCACATGAAACACAGAAGCAGCTAGAGATGACTCTATTCACATTTGTTAAAGAGCATTTTCCAAAGACTTCCTCCACACACACACACACATTCAGAAAAAGACTGACTCTTAAAAGCAGTTTTCCTCTATAAAGACTCCCAGACCCAAACATCTCTCTGTGCCCAGTGAAAAACAGAGGCACAAAGTAGCCGACTTTCCACTCGCAGGCATACCCTAAATATAGATTTGCGACTTTGATATCAAGTTTAGAATCTGAAACAAATACTTCCACTACAGCACAACTAGAAAAGACATAACATGTCCCAGGATGTTCGGATAAAAACAAAAGAAACCTAGATTCCCTTGAGTCCCTTTTTTGATCTCGGAATTCGAGAACGAGATGCATCAAACAGTTTTTGCAACTTTATGAAACAGACAACCCAAAAGTGATAAGCCAGATGTGCAGATGTAAGAAAGTATGCTGATTTTTAACTTCCCTCTCAAGCCTTTTTAATTTCTCAAACAACTACATCTGTTACTATTCATGTGAACTTGATAAAAGCAACTCCGTGCACATTAGTATTAACCATAAAGCCATCTCCCGTCTCAGAGATATTTCCTACCTTGGCCTCACTTGGTTGCTGAGAGTTAGATTTCAGATCTAATTCCTCACTTTTAAAGCCTTTCATGGCTGTGCCCTGGATATATCGCTGATACATCAGTGTGATTAAAAGAAGCCTACTGGCAGTACCTACATGTGCTCAGCTCCAGGGGTATCCAAACTTTTGCGGCTGTGGAATTCCCTGCTTTAAAGCCTTTCTATTATACTGTCTTATTTAATCTGAAGTTGTACTGCCTTAACCTTTAAACTCATTTAAATCCTCTAACATTTTGACATCCAGTGGGACCTTTGCTAAACTCCAAGTTTGCTACTGTTTAAGTTTTTAACACTGCAAGACTATAAAACCCTGAAACAGTGGTGACCTCCCAATCTACCCCAGGCCCGGCTTCCTGTCTGCTTTTGATGATGAAGGAATGGGAACAGGTGGGCCAGTGGCTCCAGACGCATGGACACGGATGTAATCATCATGACAGAGGGATTTCGACTGAGGGCAGACAGCCTCTCACCCCAGGACATACGATATTTCCTGACATCATGCTGGACAATTGCCTTTTTCTGAGTACAACATGAGCATGTACAAATGTAAATGTCCGGTTTGATGTGTGTAATCCATCACATGGTTTGACTCTTTAACCTCTGAGGAATGTCGAACCCCAAAGATGATGACAAAGTGGGAAATAAACGGCGGCAAACATATTTAACACCATATCATTACTTCCTTCTTTTTTTGTCATCCAGCCCCAGGGGAAATATCCAGACTCATCACCTTCTTCAACTAACTATAAGCTTCCCCTGCCAGTGATATTTTGTAATCCTGTTTGTTCCTAAAGCTCAGCTTCCTCTCACCCAATCTACTCTCTAACTTGTTTCATTCCTCTCACTGCAGCACACTAGTCTTTCCACTATTCGGTTGGCTTGCATCCACAGGACCTTTAACCTCAGTCTATATGTTATTCTATTCAGTCTTCAAGTTCTTCTCTGGCCCTCGCACACTTATTCCTTCCTTATACCTCAGTCTGTCGTTAAGCGACCAGAGTTTTACAGCATTAGTTGTGTTTTTTCCTCAGCGTACATGTGGTGGCCCCCAGCTCTGGGACGTCTCATCCAGACGCCGGGGATAGAAGACTACCTCTTTTTATTTGCCTCTTAAGTTACAAGACAGACGATTGTTTAAGCAGAGCTCCACTGCAGCCAAGCCCTGCTATAAATCTGGGCTGATTTAGACTGCAAAGACAGCTTCCTGGATAGGGTCGAGGCTGCAGGGATACACTAAGATTTGATGGGCTTGCTGGTCTGGCCAGGGTTTTGCTGAAAGTTGTGTCAGATAAGAAAAGCAAGAGGAAGCGAGTGAGTCAGAAGGGCATCTCTGCTGCAGTCCATATGGTAAAAATTGCGCATCTGGGTATGATTAATACTCAATTTTATATTTCAGTACATGAATCGTTATCATAAATCTTCTGGGAATTCTGGAAACGTTATGATAAACTAAACTCCCTAGATGGGCATGTCAAGTCATGTATCTAATCCAATTAATTAAACGCAAGAAGAAGAAAAATAATCACATCAGGTAAAAAAAAAAATAAAAAACTCAACACATTAACACCAAAATCTAATACTGCCATCCAAGAGCTACATTGGTTTAAATTGTGTAGATGAAAAATTTTGACATATCTATTGTTTCACTGTCATATCACTTGACTTTAGTGAATATGTGTTTGAGCAACCTGCTACAATTGTGTGCATGTGTAAGCTGCATGTAGCAGGCTCAGCATCAGAGCATTTGCAGAGCCGGTCAACGTTCTGGGAGGAGCTTTGTGATCGATAGGCCTGCCAAGCGGCATTAGTCCTCCTGGCCCACAGGGCCCGTCTCTGGACACAAGAGCACAGGGACTTTAACTCTGATCTTATTTATGAGCACACAAAGGGCAGCACAAGGGGCCTTTTGGTGGGGCCTGTTCAAACAGAAGGCCGATGCGGATGGGTCTTTGAGGGGGCTGGGTCGCATTGACTCTGGGGAAGAGAGAGCGGCTGACAGGTCAGTCTTAAAGCCTTAAAAAATGGGGCCGGGATCAGGGGGTACCAAGGGAGGGGAGAGTGAGGGAGCCTGAGCCTTCTCCCTCTGCTCCCCAGAGACGAACGGGGGCTTAGGGACAATGAGTCTGCGCCGTGGAGCTAAGGGAAGCCAAGAGCGAGCGCAGGCTAGGGGGAAGTTAAGGCAGGCGGGTGGGGCACCAGGGGGCGGCCGATCTGGAGAAAGGGCCTCCACCTTGTCCCAGCTGTCGCACAGCCACGCACAAGTATGCACCGTACCTCTCCAACACTTGGGCCTCCGTCCCCACGGGCAGGGGAAACGGTGCTAAATCAAGGAGCGATCCAGCCCCCTCTCCAGGCTGGCAGGGCAGCCGCTGATTTGGGGGATGAAGGGCAAAGGATCAAAGCCCTCAGGAGAGGAACACAACAGTGTCATCCAGCTGGACGCTTCCCTCCTGTCACCTCAGTGAGGGGGTGCTGACCAGGGAGTCATTTTGAAGGGGGGTGGGGTTTAGCATCATAAACCCCAAACCAGCAGGGCACTCGGTTGTACGGCATGTGTGTGTACGTGTGTTTATGTGGGAGGGGGTTGGCTAAAGTCAGATGTGACACTGTGTGAGCCAAAGCGCAGATCTGTCACGGCTGTCATTGTTGCTTAGCAATGAGGCGAACAGAAGTAGAGGGAGAGGGAAGAAAGAAGTGAGCAGGAGAAAAGCTAGAACAGTGGGAAGAGAGCAGAGGACAGTAGATGAGAGAAAACCATGAAATAGATCAGCAAGTGGAGAGCTGAGTACACGTGTTCCCTCATCTCTGAATGCTAATATTAATATATTTTCATGCACGTGCCACATCTGCGCATGTGGTTTTGAGTGAGATGACCATGAAAGGTTTGCAAATTCATCAGGCAGCACTGAAAGTTGCCCAGTCATCCAATTTATGGTCGCCTCAACCCAACCGTGACCCTTCACCCCAAGTCCACTGACCTGGAAGTTACGTCCATTCGGGGCAGCCATTTCCTGACTCTATAAAGGAGGCAGCGGAACTGAAGGAGACTGAGGGTGAAAATGGAGGGGCAGAATCATTAACTACCAGCACAATGACCACAACTGTGTCCGAGTCCAGCCCAGCGTTTTGGAGAGGTCAACCTCTAAAGATCTGAGAGCCCCACAGCCAGCAGCACACTGAGCCTTCACAGCTGAGGGAAAAACAGGCCTCTGACAGGACTACAGGCAGAGGCAAAGAAAGTCTATAAACAGCTGGCCGCTCTTACAAACAACAAAGGAAGAAACTGCCAGGGGCACTCTTTAGTTTTCCAACAAGTAAAAAACGGAGCCAAATTGGACGAGGCGCTGCTGTGAGAAGTGTGTATGATAATTCTAAGGTATCAGAAATCTGAACAAATAAGAAAAACATGTTGGACACATATCAAGGTCTCGATCCTCAGCTACCATTAGCAGAGTACTTCCCCGCCCCCTGCCCTCCGCGCACTGCACCTCAGCAATCCGTCTTCACAGCTCCACAGCTCAGCATCCAGCCTCAGAGGCCATGAGGTAAGGCCAGGCTGGAGACAGAGGCTCCTGTCTGGGCATGGCAGTTTGGCGCGCTGGTCCTGGCTTGGAGCAGATCTGGAACTTGGCGTCAGTTTGTGCAACGATCTCCGGTGCAGTCAAGGTTGCATCAAGGACCAGACAGCTAGACTTGACTGGAGAAGAAAGAGTCTGGCAAACCTCCAGTCTTCTGCAAACTGCTCCTAAAATCTGAGCTGCATTCAATCCAAAGTCCAGCATGGCAGATAACATTCATGCCACTCTATCAATGGCGCTGTCCCAGTGTCCCTGCAAGAGTTATACACAAAGGACTGGTGTTTGGCAATAGTTCAGATAAGCCTTTGGCAAAGTCAACAGTGTGATACAGAGATGGGCGTGTGTGATGGATAAGGAAGTAATGAAGTGGCTGGATGGGAGACAGGCAAAGGGGAGAGAGACAGATTGAGTGAATAAGTGTTTAGATTCATGGGTGAGGCAGTATTACTCTTCCCCTTCCTTCACCTTTCATTTTACTCATCTGTTTTGGGGTTTGATGTCCGTCGTCTCTGTGCAGCACGATCTATTAAACAGTCCGGATGCAGCCGGAAAGCTGGATTTTATGACGATGTGAGCCTACTCACTTAGCCTTCTAAACTACAATAGGACTTACATTCCCCTTCTTAAAAACGGCATGCAGATACTGCTTGGAAACTGTAACTGTGATTGTTCAACCTGACAATTTGCATTTGATGTTTCTGTTTCTAAGATTGTTGTCAATGAGGACAACAAAGAATGATGAAGAATGCCTCAGTAATATTGTATCACTTTGGTAATACTAGGCATAGTGTTAGGGCTTTTACAGTTGAACCGATAAGTTTTATTCTTGTTTGAAACCTTACTTAAATTAAAGCAAGCATGCTTCTCTACAAAGCCCTTTATTCATTCTAAATATACTTCTATCATTTTAAATCATAAAGGAACCAGAACAAAAAGAGCTTCTGTACTTTAGATTCCTGACAGTTTGATAAAGACACATTTCAATTGGTACAAAAAATGTATTACAAAGTATGTGACACATCATGTGAAATATGAGCATGATGACTTTGGGGCACATAACTAATGCACAATAAGACTGTTAATGTACAACTTATCCAGCTTGTGTCACAGTGGTGCTATCAGTGGGTTGAATCTGATGCTGAATTATAAATCAATTCCTATGCCAAAGGCATCTTACGTTGGGAACTTCTCCGTCGAGAACCTCTCAGCAGAGTGAATCGGTTAAATGTTGAAGGTTCAGCTTCCTCTTGTGAAGCCCACACAGTGAGATATAGATGCACATGTAGAGCCAAAAATGGGATGAGTATATTTAGCATCTCTTTCTTTTGATGTTCTCCCTCTCTCCTCCCTCAGCCTGCATCTCTTTCTCTCTCACTCTCTCTCTCCCTTACAAACTCTCTCCCTTTCTAGTGCCATCGCTTTACAGATAAGAAGTGCTGCTCTCTCCCAGAGGAATGGAAATATCTGCAAGGACATTGTAAACACAGTAAACAGGGCACAACACCATTAAGTCGTCCATGACTCAGCGCTGGCACAGAGATCCTAAGCTGCTGCTTTTAAGAGGAGCCGTATATTTGTCTTTCGAGAAAAAAAAGGATTTTAATGCAGAATGTGAATCATATTCAATGATGTAGAGGCCTTCACGTGAATATAAGTCCATTCAACCTTGGCAACAGCGAACAGTTTTAACACTCGTCACTGCTCTTGGTTGTTCCTGCTGATCCGTGCCGTCTTTCTGCAGCATGGTTTTCAGCCCATCTTCTGAAAAATAAATAGCTTAAAAGGTCAAACTGGCACTCAGAACACTAAAGCATTGAGAGAAGTAAAGTGTTGATGTATGTGATGGGCTGAAGCTGCAGCTTCTCTACAGATGGAACCTTTTCTCCATCTGTGTGGCTTTATTCCCTACCTTTGAGTAAAAATCACTACTCTGAAAAGTAGTGACGGGCAATGTGACCTTCTGATTTCATTATAGTGTTTTCAAAGTACTGTTAACCAACTCAGAATAGATAAGACAGCAACCTACAACAAGACATGTTGCATTTTCTTTAAAAAGGGTAGGATTATGAGGGTTATTTGCTTGACGTGGAAAGGGGCTATGCCTCACTCCTGATATGTTATCAGTGCAATCACTAGAAGTTTTGTTCTCTCTGCAAAGACATAAAAAGATTGCTGAATGTAACATGTTCAGGCCCTGTTTTCGAAAAGTGCTTCCAGCAAAATGAGAAAACTGTAAACTTAAGTAGTAGATGCAGGAGATTGAAGAAAAAATTGGTCCACGCAAAGCCATAAATTACAAGACTTTGTCAAAGAATAAGCTGCCGAACAAGTTATGATTGTGGCAGTGTGTCAGAGTGCGGAAATTTTATTTTAACCCATCCTAGGAATCAAGAAATGCAGCTTTTCTCTGGCTTTTAGCCTCTTACCTACAAATGACATTCTAATTACTTTCTAGGTTGTTCCGATTTTTTTGGCTACAGCATGAAAAATCTTGCAGAGACTTGAAACATGATACAATGATTTAATCCGTCACACTGAACATGATCTCTTCATTTATTTGTCAATGCTGCAGTTGAGTTATTGCAGAACAGCATGAGCAAATGTGTATTTAAAACTTGGAAGGACAGAAGAAACAAGCTATCATTACATCCAGGTTAAGGTTCTTTTTGAGATACAGAGTTCATGTCCTTTGTGCCGCAGTGCACGTTTTAAGTGGGTCTGAATGAACTACGTTTGTTCATAAGTGCATCATGTGTTTGTCTTAGGGCTGTGTCAGCGGCTGTAGAGTCTGGCAGTGACTGGGTTAGCCGGTCTGTCGCTGCAGTGAATGGTGGCTCTGTTGCAGAACAGCGAGCCCTGAGCCGTCTGACTGATCAGGAACACGAGGTCAGCACTTGATGTTCCCTGGACATTGTCTCGCTCTTATCTCCGAGCTTCCTCCCATCATGTGACTCACAACTGGCAGCGGTTCAGTGTTGCCTTCAGTTGCTGACATCTTTGAGGGATCGCCAGTGTAAAAACTAATTATGCAAATGGGAAAACTACAGTTTATGTGCATGCCGTCATTTGACCTGCTACTGGGAATATCTCTGGAGGTTTTTTGGGATTGCATCCTTATGGGCCGCAGATGTTAAAACTAATTACGGAAATGAAAAAATACAGTCTCTGTGCATGTCAGCCAGATAGACGCTTTTTAAGACGGCTTCTGTTTCAGACAAGGCTGTGCGTTATTAGCCATCGTCCACAGCCTTCATTTTAGAAGTTATTATAGTCAATATTCAATCTGTGAACATTTAGGGTACACAAAAGATTTTGGGTGGAGTATATTTAGGATGTATCGCAATATCACAAGGCCAATCCAAGATATTTGACACATGTCAAGTGTGTGTTACCCAGAAGCCACAGCTTACCTCTTTTTTCCCCTAACACCCCCTAATTCCAGCTGTTCTCGTTTGACCACACCTTTGTACGTTGTGTTTCTGTGTTGGACAAAGGGCTGATTGATATTAAAAAATTGACTTCTTTCCACATTGGACCAGTTGAAGGACATTTCAAACTTCTCTACAGAGAAACTGCTCCAGAAGGTGGATGACAGGTACAGCATCCACCCATTATCCTTACCGTCTCTCCCTTCCTGAACACAAACCGAGGTCAGAGGCAGTTCAAGGGTAATGGGAGTGTTTGTTTGCATTCCAGGACTGCTTCTACGTTGCTTAAGTGGTCAGACAGTCTCTGTTTGTGAGTCCTGGAGGCACATAACCTCCCTGTCCTCCTCTGAAGGGCAACAGGTCATCTGATGCGGGGGGAAAGGGTTATCGTGGAGAAGGGGCGAGGGTGTGCAGTAGTGAACTGAGCACACTCTTCTGCCAAGAATAGCCATCACCCAAAATCCCTCAGGCAGGAGGAGGAGGGAGCGGGGCGCTGACACCCTACACTTGAGAAAGACTGAGTGAAGGGTGGGGGTGGGGGTGGAGGGGTGTACAGTAACTGGAGGGCAACTGAGAGCCTCCGTGGCATCCAGTCTGCAACTGGACACAGGGATGGTGACGAGGGTTGAGTTCTGATAGCTGGGTCCATTTTGAATTTGGTTCCGAGGCTGGTTAAAATAAGTTGAAGAAATCTTTTGTCAATTTTGCCCTCCTTGAGAGAAAATGCAATGTATTTAGAGTTTGTATGTCAAACTTTGAGTGTCAGTTCTTAAACTTTTGTTTCTAAAAAAAAACTGTTGAAGCTAAGCTAAATAGAGTTGATATGGGATTAGAAAAGTTTCAGATTTGATAAGCATTTTTGATACTGGTTTAAGATTCTATCAAATTCCATTAGCTGTGCTGATGAGACCAACACACAAGAAACAAAACACTCATTCCCACAATTCTGATCCCAGTTCTCCGAACAAAAACAATACCAGAAGATCAAATGCAACTGCCTTTTAATCAGCTTATCAGATAAGGAGAAGTAATAAGGTGATATCACGTGCACTAATCTAAATTAGCAGCAAGTGTGTTTCCAGATATTCACGGCACCACTCGGCTCAGTGACAGAGGTGAAGCTAACAGCAGGAACAAAGCCTCAGTGCGGCGTGATGCTTGTTGGGCTCGGTCACATACAGTCTCCCAGGGCTCCCTCATAAATCAATGCTATCCGGCTGAGGGGGGGACAGAAGAGTGCCAACACTAAATCCAATTATAAAGCTAGCTGGCACCACTCAGCCTGATGACGGTGTCTACCTGAACCCCCAGGGGTGACAGCAGAGACGGGGGTGCCAGCTTCAGCTGTGGCAGCAGAGAGGAAGGAAAAGCAGCAGAGGAAGGTGTGCGTGTGATTGTTTGGAAGTACATGTGTGTCCATTCAACATGGTTAGTCGAGTGGTTCGTGGTGGGTGGGTGTGTGTGTGTGTTTGTGGCACGCAGCCAGAGGCACATATCTGAGTAGAGCACTATGGGCGCCAGGCGCCAGCTGAACCTTTTTATTTCAGCCTGCTGTTGCAACTGCTGGGCAACTTGACTGCACCCTGGCACCTGTCTCACATACACACACCCACAACATGAAAACGCACACAACAGTGCCAAATCCATGTAGCATGGAGAGACTCACATAAAGCTGCGGCACCTGTCGAGGATTTACCATGAATGACTGTGTGAAAGGAAGGAGACACCTCTGATACTCTAAAGCCACAAGTTGTGACCTTTCCTTTCCTGGTCTCAGACCAAGATGACTCATCTTTGTAGTTGGGAAAGCAGCGGTGAAGTACAGAACAACTCTGGACAACTGAGCTCCAACCGAATTCATTCCATTTCTTTCAAACAACACATTCACTGAGCTGGTAAAAAAAAATCAGCTACTTCTGATCCTAACCATGACCCTGAACGCTACCCTAAACATGGACATAAAAATGAATTCTTCACCACTGAGTGGGAAGGCAAGAGGATGAGCAAAAAGCCTTGAAATATGCTTTCAGAGCCCCATGCACTGCTCTCTTAAGCGAGCAAGAGCCCACACAGCATCCCTATTAAATGAGCAATTTCAGAAGCGACTGTGTTTTATGAACGCTGCTCTATAGTGTGTCCCTGCCTCCCTACTGGCTGCCAAGGTTACAGCAATCAATCGAGCATCTAAAGTAGCCCGCAGGAGGAGAGGTAGTGAGAGAGGCCAGCGACTGACATTGTCAGAAGGTATTTGTAAGCGTGCCGTAACTGCCGTCTATGTATAGCACACACAGGAGAGCGGATGTGTAAAGCAAGTTAAATCAGGCAGTCAGATATGCTTCTGTAGGTTGATCCTTACAGACTCCAGGCCATCCTCACAGGAAATTACACATCTAACAGTAAACAGGCTGGTAAGAGAGATAAGGTCACAGTCTCAGATGGCAAACTATCACATTATGCTTCAACCTAATTGACACTGTATATCAAGGATCTCACACACAAATTGGACTTATAATTAAAATCACTGGGTTGTTTTAGCTGCAGGCATTCAAACGCCTTCAAAAACAACTGATGTCTGTCTCGCTTACCAGAACATACAACATCACATTCATCACTCCCATTATGATCAAAATCCATCAAACTTGACAGATGCCTTGATGCCCTGCATCAATCAAATTTCTTGAGACTCTAACCAGCCTTCGACAACAGCACTGTCAAACTTTTGCTCCCGGTCCAATTAGCTCTTCCTTGTTGGATTCAAAGTTTATTCGTGTAGTCATTTATGTTGTTTCTGCATATTCATTTTCCTGCAGCAAACAGTTTGGGTTCTTAAGCAACTTGTGCTGTATGTGAATGAAACTGAAGCCATCAGCCTTCACCGAGGATAGTGAAGCTGTGAAAATGAACAGGCCAGTTTGGACACTGACCAGAGTTTTTCAATAGCCCAGTCCAACCCCAGCATGCTGCCCCAGCTTCCAGGGCTGGGTCCAGGCCTGGCTCTGATTTAGCTGTGCCCCAGATTTCCTCTCCCTCCCAGGCTAACACCTGGATAGGATCTGTAAGCAGCACCAGTCTTCCAGGTCTGGACCAAAACATCCCTGCCTGCTCTATCCCCAGTCACGTCACTGCAGGAAAGCAATGGACGAACTCAGCATCTGCCACCAACGTAAAGCAATGTGGGAGCCATTTGTGCAGCCTGATGCTCAAGATTTTTGCCTTTGTCTTTTGTGAGAAAGAGGGGAAACAGCAGAAATAAACATGTACCATATGACTTTCACAAAGGTCAAACTTTAAAACTAAACTAGGTTTTCTCTCCTTTAATGACAGGCATAATGTATGAATTTAGGAAAACCACCAAGCCCGTTTCCCACTGACCCACAATCATTTAGTTCTCCCCATATGAGCCTGTGGTGTCCCTGCCATCTGTGTCAACGGTAGAAAGCAGACACTCAAGGCCAAGGCCTCCCAGTTAAACGGCATTTATACAAAAAGGAAAATCACAAAAGAAGTGGAACAAGCCTTTAAAAGAACCCATTTTGGGCCATGACTGCTGATTTGGATCAAGCTCTCTAAAATAAATGTGGGCTAAATGAAAATGAGGACGATGTGTGACGATGGACTTTGCCCAACATAGATGGATTTGTCTCTTGATGGCCGATACAATAACTTAAGTAGGTGCTTCTCAGAATAGAAGCCCCATAGATCAACCACCTAGCAACAAAAGTGGAAAATCATGCTGACCCAATTAGTGCCGACTCTCAGCAGAGCATTGTTGCGGCCCGCTTCAGTTCACTTCAGTCCAGGCAGACGGTTCCCTTGGTTCTGGTGGAGAGTCTTGTTGTTATTATCTTTCTCTAGTTTTGCCTAAAGGCATAAAGTCTAACTGTTGCCCCTGGGAGTGGCAACTACAATCCTCAGGCAAAGTGAGTGTAACACTGTCCCACTCATTATTCATCCTTTCATTTTCTTTATCTTTTCTCCCTTCCAGCAAATCTGCTGCTTCTTCATCATTTTTTAAACACTTTTTAAAAATGCCCTTACTTTTATGTTGACATGCAACTATTGGACTTTTCCAAATACATGTAGAAGAAGAAAGCAGCACAACATTATTTGCTCATGTTTTGAGCATGAGCTTTTATTCTCCAATAACTTCACCACTGTCAGCTGACACGAAATGCCTGTAAACTGGACTTCACCTTAAGTAAGTACTGAACACAGCTTTATGGCACAAACAGATCCACAGATATCAGATATCTTCCCAACACACCTCATCAAATCTGCGTCATACTTTGAATTTCGGCTATTCAGTGCTGACAGCAGGTATTTGAGTTCAAAAGAACCTCAGTGTTGCAAACATTACGTTTACCTTGACATTTGAAATAGCCTCTTGTAGTAATTACACTCCTGCATTTAAGATCATTTGTGATGATGACAGGGAAGTCCAAAGTAAATCAAACATCTGAGTACAACCTTGAGATAAACAACATCAAACAGCTTTTGTTTGTCATGCACAGATCAAGTGCTGTGAGCTTGATGTGGCTGTTGGTACAGATGTGCATTTCAGAGCAAACACAGGCAGGGTGACGCAACGTCCTGGCCAACCAGTCTAGGCAGCAAATCTTTGCTTTGTGATTTCTTTTGTAATTAATTGATTATTTAAGTCACAAATGATGCAAAGTTCCCATCCTAGCATGTATTAAAATGTTGTTTTTGTCCAGCCTGTCAAGAAAAAATGTATGAAGTTTAAATATTATGATATCAGCAAATAGTATGCAATCACCAGTGGTCAATTGATCGTTGCAGCAGTAGACCAGTCATTGATCCCTCCAGTGTTCTTTCAACCTTGCAGCTATTAAGTCCATTTAATGCACAGGAATCATTTAACAACACTGTCTGTTCTGCTTATTATAAAGTCTGGCCTTAAAACAATCATGGCCCCTTTTATGGCACCAGGACTCGATCACTGCACCGTAAACAGTGGACTCAGCCAGCCATGGGCCCTTATCAGGCACTGCTGAGCTCTGTTCTATTCTGAAGGTGCTGTTATGAAACACTGAGTGGGAGTTGTAGTATTATACATAGCTGCCTGTGTAGGCCAACTCTTTAATCAGTCACTGTAATTGCCGGGATGGACTTTGAACCACAGACATATTTGTCTCCGCTTTTCATCCATGGCTAAACAACTAAGGGGAGGGAGGCAGCGAGCGCTCGGGCCCCGGCCGCGCACAGCTCCGGCCCGGCCCCGCGAGCAGCCAAGCATGGAGGAGCAGCGGAGGGGTCACAAACAGAAGAAAGAGTTTTGGCTGAGTGTGGGACGGAGAAGGAGAAACAAGGAATGGAGGGGGTGGAGTGGCTCAGAAAGAGGGAAGAAGGGAGTGTAGAGGGGACATGATGGTACACTAGTCCCCAGTGGCAGATTGAGTGCTTTTAGGAGCCCAAACAGGGCTCTCCTCTGAATACTAAGGCCTTTCATAGAGGCAACACTGCTACAGAGACGCAACTCCAAAGCCTCTCCTTTGAGGCCCCTGCGATATATAGGGCTTTCAACTGCTTGTGCAAGAGTAGGTCTAATTGGAAGTCGAGGCGATACAAGGAGGGGGTTAGGGAGGCGGGAGCAGAGAAGCTAAGGAGAAGAAGAGAGGCAGGAGGGGTGCTTGATTTAAGAGGCCATTGTTTTAACAAGTACATTCTGCCTCCCCCTCCTTTCTCCTCATGGCCTCCCCTTCAGATGCCCACACTCCACAGAGTCAAAAGGCGGCGTTTAGCCCCTGTGAACGAAGAGGGGCTGGGCTTGTTTTGACACTTTGTCCTCCTTGGCTTCTGTGAAAAGGCCCCGCTTCTATGGGCCACTCGAGTTCATTAGGGAGTGCAGCGCTTTCAGTTGCGTCCCCATTCCAGCTCCACGCCTCAAAGGGGGCCTCCAAAGCCCTTCGCTGTTTGTATAATAAAGACCCTCACCACCTTCACAACTACCACCTCCATTTCCTTCATCACAGGCCCAGCTGAGTTAAGGCCTGTAGGGTAAGGGTCCGTTGAAAGAAAATGGTGAAGAAGAAAGAGTGTGTGTGTGTGTGTGTGTGGGGGGGATTCAAAGCAGAAGCATGAAGACGAGGATGATGTGGGACAAACATTTCCCTCTGCATGAAGTCTGAATTACACAGGTACAGAGCTTCACCTGCAACGACTAGCTGAGAAGCACTCTCCTTGGTCAAGCATTGTGTGCGTGTGTTTGTGTGTGTCAGGTTTCAGCTCTCACACTTTCTGGTGACATCACTGCGCGTCAGTATCGAGGGGACAAAAGTGAGAGATGTCACTCTAGAAGGGCAAAGACAGTCTGAGATCATACGAGCCCCGAGGAAGTCTCAGCTGCGTCTGTGTGTGTGTGTATGTGTGTGTGTACATGAGCAGCTACACTCGGAGATAATTACTGTGAGAGTAAAAGTGGGGTGATTATACACCTCAGTTTTCTTCGAGCAAGCAGTTACAGTAGCTACACAGCATGGTATGTCCCAGTTTCTATCACAGCCTATAATGGACCCGCGGCAAGTTGTCTGTCATTATCATGGACTACTGTATTACACATGCTTTAGCTTTATGCATAGGATATTGATTGTTTCATGCTATAGGTCAAATTTAGCAAATTAATAGTAGATCACAAAAGCACAATAATTAGGATGATATTACAAATGCATGATTGCATCAAAAATTGTCTCTCAGTCATGGATATGACCATCAATCAGTCACTGTGGACATATTCTGTTGAATCCCTGTTTGTTGTGGGTATCTGTACTCACTGTTGTGCTGAAATGACTGAAGAATAACAGCATCTTTTACTGTTTTCTAGCATTTTATAGAATAAACAACTTTGAAATAGAATAATCAATACATAAATCGATGAGGAAAAAAAGTGCAGCAGCCCTAGCCCTTTGATCTGTATATATTTCTGCAACTAAATCATGTATATGTTGTTTTATGAAAGATAAAAGCATAAACAGAAGCTCAAAAGTCAGTTCAAAGTCAGTTATCCACTCCTACACATTTAACTTGATAGTCAAACATTGACACTGGAGCCTCTGGAGGCTGGTTGCACATTAAATCAGGTTTTTGTGAGTGTGTCTGAGATTTCTTATCACCCGTTTTTAATTCCATAGGTGGAGCAGCATTCCTCCTGCTGGTTTCATCACCTCGGAGGACATCAGATACGTAGCAGGTGCTTCTCTATAGTAGTACAGTGTCAGGGAGGGGAAGGCGACACTGATACACCATGTGCTCATACTGTACGCAGTGTGATTGGAAAGTCGTCCAACTCCGCTCAGCTGTTTTCCTACAGAGCTGAGCTACACACCGACATCAGATGATGCATTTGCAGCCACTAAACATGAGATTTGGCAAAGAAGCAACAACAGGAAGACTGCAGGATTCACTTCACTACAGATACAGGAAGCCTTTAAGCTCCATCTTGAGTCCATTAGATGCTAACAGTGTAAATGCACAGACCGGATTTGTTGGCGTGTTACAGGATTTGACACTCAGGAGTATGTGTTTGAGTCGGAAGTTCACAGAGTTAAGTGTACGGGGGGTCTCAGTCACATCATATCACACTCTAATCTTATCTGCAGCTTGAGATGGAAGCTGTGGGTGTTTGTGTGTGTTCCTGAGCATATGGCTGAACAGGCTGTTTGTGCATACAGGCATGTTGAGGGAGGTGAGGGGCCCTTCGTTTAGGCACCTTTTGGAGGTAAGTTAAGAGACAGCTGCAGGCCCCCATCCACAGGACCACCACTGGGGAGCAGAGAGGGTGGGCAGGACGGTTAAAGACAGTGACTGTAAGCAACACAGAAGAGTTTAAAAAATAAAAAATAATCCATGTGAGAATGCTCAGAGCATCAAATACTCAACTTCTGAAAGCTAATAAAGTGGCTCCAAAAAGTACAATCAGCTTGGAATCACAGCAGTAACACTGGATTTCAAGTCCAGAGCCAAAGTAAAAACCTAAAGCTAAAGCTAAAAGGAGCAATCTACAAGTGTTTTGAAGCCTACGGGCAGTGTTTAATATATAATTTTTTATTGAAAAAGAAATTCAAATACTAATTGAAAGGAAGGAAGTGTGTGTATGTGACAAATATTGTGCAGAAAAACAAAAAACAGAGTCACCGGTCTGACATTAATTAATAGAAAGTGCCTCATCTGCTCCCCCTCCATGAGGCTGCAGAGCAGGCAGGCTGTTTGTGAGCTGGAGTAGAAAGCATGTGCGCATGTATGCACGCGCACACAAAAACACCAGTGACCTCGGCGTAGTGAATGAGGCCAGGTCCAGTTACTGAAGAAGCCTGTCTGTCTCTGTCTCTGAAGTTATTTATACCCGATAGGCAGCTGAGAGCTTTAGTTTTTTACTAACAATACTGAAATAGGGACTTGTTGGGAACTATTTTCAGCAGCAGATTAACATAGATTCTGTGCTCCAGTGCGTATCTTGTAACAATGGTGTGTATAGGAATGAGTCAAGATAAGAGCTTGAACAATGAGATTTTTGAGGCTGATACTGATAGATAGCAATTTTAGAGGGCAAAAATTCACCAATCACCGTTACGACGGCTTATTTAGTGAATTTCTGAGCTGGAGGGAAAACTGACTTATTTTATACTGATATGACTGTGCAAATGTACAGAAAAAGTCTGTTTTCTAAAACAAATAACTAATACTTCACATTATTTTATATATTATACATAGAAGGTATTACAATGTCAACCAATTTTGAAAGTGACAAATGAGAAACTTAAGAATAAATACACATTTAAAATAGCAGGCATTGTTTTCTGCATTACACATTGTGTTGAAAAGTTTCCATATTTGTGCATATAAGACAACATATAAGCCAATAACAATAGATACCGATATGCCTGGGATAGGCCAATATCATGTGATGATATCAGTCAATCAATTGATTAGGCTCTAGTCAGGGGATACATTATATGAGGCTTTGGGTGTGCTGGAAAAGGATCAGTTCATAATCTGTTTTGATCTTTTCATGGAATTTGTTGACAGCAAGAAAAATATACAGTTGAATATCCCCAATTTTTCTAAAAGCTTCCCTCAGTCTATTTACTAACAACCTTGTCAAATTAAAATCGTCTTGGTGAAATTCTCATCATGGAATTTCATCATTTGTTAAGAATGATCATCTGACACACGGATATTAGTAATGATTCACTGCTGTCTATTCAGAAATAAAACCTTCAATTGGCCATTCATGTCCAAGATTGATTGGATACCCCCTCTGCAAAAAATGACAAGGGGGCAACTGTCCTGCGCTGAAAAACTGTTGGGATGTTCTACTGCCCACAGACAAAAGTCATCCCCAAACCATATGTTTGTGTGTGTGGCCCACTGTGCAGATCAAGCCATTAGACACGCTGAAAATATGGCCCTGCACAAATTCCATGTCGCCACTCAGTAGACTTCACCCGTATAGACACTGGCATCAGACAAATGTCTTCCTTTTGTCTGCAAAGAGGATCCCATGATGTCTTGGTTACGAGACAATACACAAGAATAAGTGGCTTATTTTTAATGCATGGCTGAAACCACATTTGGGAACTAAAAAGAGGCCTTTCATCACAAAAATCTGCCGAAGCCATGATCATTTCACACTGATGTCTTGGGCCAAATTTGCCAGAATTTTATCAGCGTCCCTGCAGAAGCTTTTTCCCCTCAGTCACAGAGGAGCGAAGCCCCTGAAGAATTAAGTTACTATGGATCTATACAAGTGTGTGTCCTTCAAAATGTCTTTGTGTCCCTGCCCCCCTCCCCTGGTTGTGCTCAGACAGCGAGTCTCCAGCCCTGCTTATCTTTCTGTCCTCTACAGCAGCCCCCCGCTGAGACAGAGAACCAGAGTTTATTACAGTCTCCAATAATCTGCAACCCCAGAGGAACTCAGATTCATACATGGCCTAAAAAACGCCGAACGTCCCTTCTGATACCAAACCTCCACGGTGATGTGGCCTGAATTTCATGCAACAAAATTTTTTCAAAAGGCGGCTGATGGTAACAGTATCACAGAACACTTGTACAAACTTGTACCCTGTGGGCATATCTCTTATGTTACCTGAGGTTTCAGAGAGAACTTTATCATCAAAAGCTGATGGGAATCTTTCTTTGGGAGTTTTTTTGTCCTAAGCGCTCAAACAAGAACTGTTCATCCAACTGAGACCAACAATTTTGTAATACGTGTTTTATGGAAAATCAGGTTGCTGGTGGTGTTATCAGGTCCAGACAAGAAGAGACATAGCCTAGAATGTAGCACATTGTCTGTCATTCACACTCACACACGGAGGGCCAATTGCTCCACCATTGGGAGCAATTTGGGGTTTGGGGTCTTGCTCAAGGACACTTTGCCATGTGGACGGAGATCAAACCACCAAGCCTACAATTAATTGCAACCTACTCTTCAGCCTGAGCCAAAACTGCCGACAGACCCAATGCTTTTTGACTGATCAACAGGAAAACTGTAAATGGGCCAGAGTTACTTTGGAAGGCTCGTTTTAATTTGCTGTCCCTCTGCCAGATGTAAAAATACATCTTAATTAATTTGGCTTTCTTTTGGTCCAAGCCCAAGAAGCTAAAGCTCTAAATTCCCTCAAACATCAAGCCATTGAAATTATACAAATGTGGCGACTCTACAAGTATCATACCTATAATGTGTGAAAGAAAACAGTACAACAGAATTAAAACAGCGGCACAGATTTCCACCAGTGGCCCATTTCATTTGTTCCTCCACTAGTCGTGGCTCTCGGCACTGAGGGCTGCCAGTGGTTGACTTTGTTTGTTTGCTTGCTCTTGTGCTCTCAAAGCAGACATCTGTGACATATATTAGTGCCGTGAACATAATTGAAATGGGCCCTGGGGCTGTGGCATCATGTTCTGAAATCAGAAACGACCCCAAAGTTGAGAGCCCGCCCGGGGGTCTCTCGCAGAGCAGGCCGGCCTCGCAAGGAGAGAGCCAGGTGATTTATAGGAAGGTTGAGGAACATGAGGACAGGAGTGGAGGGGGCGAGGGGTCTGACATTTATCCACATGGGAATGTTGAAGGGGGGGGGGCTTCGAATCAAGTAATCATAGGTTACCTCCACGGCTACCTTGGAGGTGCAATTCCATCCCCTCAGCAGAGACACACAAAGCACAGTGGGGGTATCAGGTGGCCCAGTCTGCCTTCCCCTGGTGAAAGCAAAAGCCTGGCTGACACCAACCTAACCAGCTAGACCAGAGGAGGGCACACACACATTCATTGAGGATACAAAAAAATCACATACACTCATCCAACACAGCAGCTCCAGTCTCGAATCCATTAATGAAACTTTCACCCTCGTTCTCCCCCTGAAGCCCCCGAATAGTTTCAAACTGGACAAGAAAGTCACCAGAGTGGAAGGTGAATGTGCATATATGCCAAAACAATCAAACCCTGCCAGGAGCACAGACAAAGGAGTCCCGTTCCATAGACCTTGAAGCCACGGCCACATCCTCGAAAACAACCTTTCTCTGTCGGAGAAAAGTATCGTCGCCTGCAGAGTGGAATCTGTACCAAAAACAACTCGTGGCAAGCAATAAATCTGTCTGTAGGCTGAGTTATTCTGTAATATCTACACTGCAACAGCATTAATACCAACACAATTACTCGGAGGACACTTAATCAAATGTGGTGTTGGAGCTATTTTGCAAGACAAAGTCATAAATTAGAATTCTAATGCATGCTGGGTACACAAAAAACCACGCCTGCGGGTTCTGTGTAAAGGCCACTCGTGAAAGTGTGTGTGTGTGAGTGTGTGTTGGTCCAGGACAAGGAGTGCAATGTCAGGGGACTAATCAATCTGATGAGGGGATACAGGCGGCAGGGAAGGGCGAAAAGGCCGGCAGCGACTTGCCCCAAAGAGCAGGACAGAGCGAACACAAAGCCAATCTCACTACTTCCTCTTTACAATCAACTTTCTCCTCGCCTCTCTCTGTTCTTCAAACTCCACACGGGTGTTATTTTCATATTTGGACCTTTTCTGTTCTCCTTCCAAAAGTAGATTTGACAATAAAAAGAAAGTTTGCAGGGGTGGCAAGGCTGAGATCAGACAGATACCTTATCTCTGGGGATTTGTATGGTTTAAAAAATGTGATTTCTGATATCTTTGCTAACACAGAGAAGACTTTTTTGATGGCTTACCGTAATTAACACAGACAACTTCTACCAAAGTGTTCAATATTCCTTACAACTCTTTCAATCAGTTAGATGGTGCCCAAGACAACAGCCATACCAATAAAATGTGACATTTGCTCTAATGTTTTTTTACTGAAGGCCAGTGTTTTTCATCAAAAGTGTGCTTTTTTTCTTTTTAATATTTAACAAAGGCGCTATTTATTTCTGGTGAGGTCACTTGCCTCTGCTACAATATGATGCAGTAAACTCATTTTATCCTTTTATCAAGTAAAATGCCAAATATTTACCACTTTCAGCATCTCTAATCCAAGGTGATGCTGCTTTTATCTGGTTTATCTTTTCATTTTAAATGTAAAAAAGACATTTTGGAATCTAGTTGACTAAAAAACCTATTTGATAATGTAGCCTTGAGTTCTTGGACACTGCAGTGGACATTTTTAAATGATATAAATTGCAGCCCACCTCTTTTGCTTGCATCATCTTGTATCA
Source organism: Serranus cabrilla (assembly GCA_903364295.1). Lineage (NCBI taxonomy): Eukaryota > Metazoa > Chordata > Actinopteri > Perciformes > Serranidae > Serranus > Serranus cabrilla. The sequence continues at coordinate 169,116 of CAFUXE010000209.1, forward strand.
TCCCTTTTCTTTTCTCCTTCTTTGTTTGGCTGCAGAAGCTGAAACCAACCAACCCCACTCATGGAAGGAGTTTTTTGGACAGCTGCCCAGTTGTCAGACTCATACAGCAGCACCGTCTCAGTTTAGTCCTGCTCAGTTCTGCAGCAGAAGGATCACTATGCAAGTAGGATCTTTTATTGATTTATCTGTCAATGACGCTTTACTGTAAGCACAAGTGTGATCTAATGTGCAGAGACGCCTTCAGTGGAACAACACCAGAGGTTCTGACTCAACCTGAGAGTCCAATCAATAGTTGATTAGTAAATGAGGAGGGTTCAGTGGGGATCGCAGGCGTGGGTGAGGGGTCGTTCTGTCCCAGACGACATCATTAAATTGTAGAACACACTCCCCAACACGCCATTAAACCAACTCAGCCTATTACTGCAAGGCCACTAGACTTAGCCAGGAAAGGCATCATGACCTCACACACATGGTGGAGACACTCTCGCACACACACACAAACAGACGGGCAGAGTAATAAATCGTAGCCTTGGGTCATCTACTGTCAGCTGGGACCGGCGGCTGGTCTTTATAATCCCATTCACCATACACAGCCTCGAAACTATAGCTTTTACCACTTCATTCAGTTTTCCATGAGCCCATGATGTATATCTCATAAGGAAATAACCCGCTCATATGTCAGCTGTTATGATAAACGTTTTAATTCTTGACCTCACTGGAATTTAATTTTTCCTTTGAACATTTTATTTAGTCATTTCAAAGACATATCTATGTTGTTAGTATCCTGGAGTTTCCCAACCACTGGATAGCTGTGGTATGAGATCCCGTCCTTCAGAGCCACCAACCCTAAAATAATGTCATTAGTGTGACTGTCAGTGTCACATGAGGGTTTAAAATGCTATTTCAGATGGTTTTCCACCCTGACAAAAATAAAACTCTTTGGGGAAAATGTTAAATTTAGAACTCATGGAATCATAATAGTTAAATTAAAATATCTTTAATTGAAAATTGGAATTAAATACCATTTATCAGACACTGGCCTTAGAAAAACAGTATCAGCTGAACTATGTATTGTATGTCATAATGGAAAATGCCAACAGCAGCAGCTCACACTCATGCAAAACAGACGACGATGTGTTTCAGACATGATACAGGCCCCGGCAGACGTAATTGCTTTATGACAGAACAAGTCTATTATCAAACGAGCACGGCCCCCCGCCCCAGATAAAAAGAGGGGAGGCGGGGGGTAACGTTGATATCTATATCTGAAAGGATGAAAGACCCAACTATAAATAGGATGTGGATCATTCAGGGGGGGCTTTTGTTTTCAATTGGATATTGAATCTTATCTGGTTGAC
>CAFUXE010000209.1:170593-215517 GCA_903364295.1 Serranus cabrilla
GTGTGTGTGTGTGTGTGTGTGTTTAGAAATAGCTTACGTAGGGTCTTTGCATTCCAGCGGCTGTTCTAACATGTTGTAAATACAAGGTGTTAGAGAAAACATAGGAAGGGGGTGGTGGAAATCACTCAGACCTATTACAAGTGCTGCTGGGGGCGGGGGTGCAGGATGTAGGTTATCATAGATAAACAACCCAGTTCACCTGCAATCACAGTGGAAAGCAGCATGCATGGTTGCCTTCTCTCTACTTATCAAATTGAGTGAAAAAAGTAAACCTGCATCCGTCAACATTGCTGTCATATCCCAAGGTCACAGTTTTTTAAAAGTATGAATCGCTTGCATAACAGAGACAAGTGAAATGTGCATTTTAAAGTAACTGTGCAGAACTTTCTGCGAGCTTCTAACCCATGCAAGAGCATAAAATCCATCACATATTGTCTTTTGGACAATTCATGTCTCATTCTCAACTTCTATCATGCAAATGGTTTAAGATCTGGGGTTTAATTCCCTCATCGACCAGTGCTGACGGCAATCTGTCTGAAGGTGGACATCTGACAGGACATCAGGCATGTGCATATCCCCCATATTTCAATGCAAAGAGCCTAACCTGCATACAACACTGTAATTAATCGTAACAAAACCCTCCAAAACCCATTTAATCATAGCTCAAAGCGCTACAGCCTCTAAAACACATGTCCTTCCAGCAGCACGTATAGCTGGCATGCAGGATAAGTAGGGTACAGAGTGCAAGAACAAAAAAACATGAGTATCAAATTGAAAGAAATATTGTCTTAAGTCAAATGATCTGAATTAGATCTGGGCGCTCGAGCCACCGCTCCAACACTCAAACAAGCATGTTGTCATATATGATTTTTTTAAAAAGAGAGTGAACGTTCAGACACATTTTCCACTACAGTTTCTATTTTTGCCACCTAAATTGCGCTCTCTAATAAGGGGAAACTTGGCTGCAGAGTTTCTCTGTCTGTATGTGCGAGTCAAACCAACCCACAGAGCTTATACGGACGGAATAAAACAAACTATCAACAAACACCGGCGCGGCAAAAGAAATAATACCTCAGTTCACATCTTCCCAAACACGCTCACATGCAGTTTCAGCTCCACTTCGCAGCGTTTTTAAAACAGACGTTTTCTTACCTGGACTCTGGCTGAGCAGCAAAGTTACCAGGGAGCCCCACAGCACCGCGGCCAGCTGCATCTTGTACCCCGCTTTTCTCTCGCTTTCTCCGGGCTTCCCTTTCCCTTTTTCCCCTCTTGTGCTTCTTCTTCTCCTCCTCCTCCTCCTCACGGTTTAAATATCAACGGGCTTCTGTTGCAAGTAAACGCTCCTCCGGCTTTCACGCTAACCTCATACCATGACTGACTTTTTAGAGTCTTTTCTCTCCCCGACCTCCTCCGCCTCCTCCTCTTGTGTGCGATAACGCGACAAAACCGGGATTAAAAAGTTAACTCTGAGGGGAACAGCCTGGCTATGGTCTCCAACATGTTGTGCTCTAGTTCCTGACGCTGTGGCTACCAAAAGGAGCTGTGGGCTGTACCAAATGCTAGCTGCGGGGGAGCTCGCTGTATTTACCGCGATATATTTAAGCAAAAGCGTGCTTAAATGAGCCACAATAACACATCTTTTTGACAGTATTTGTTATAAAATACAAAACAAACATAAAATCTCATTAATTTGTTGTTTCTTTGCTGTTGTTTACGTCCTCTTACTGGTTTCTTCCCCATCCCGCAAGAAATTGGCTCGTCCAAAAAATCTCTGCTCTCGTTGTGTCATTTCTTAAATTACAATGTCTTTTTAAAAGAGAGGCTGGTGGTCAGCAAATCAAAGGATAAATTCAGACAGCATCTGGAGGCATGAGTAAATTGTTTGTGCTTCTCCCCACAGCTCGGAAAAATGATCTTGCCCCTCTCATTCTGCTTTACTCTCTTCTTACACAATGTGGGTTACAGAAGAAGGAGAAGAAGAAAAAGAAGAGGGGGGGTTCCTCTGTTGTCACTTAAGTCAATGGAGGCAAATGACAGAGCAGTGGTTTCCACAGTGGGGTGTAATGGCACTGAGATGAGGTCATTACACAGCCATTATTCACTACCACAGACTTACAAATAGTCACTGGATGGATATTATGGTTTATATTAAAATGTAATTATGTCCAAAAAGGTCACTGTGGACGAATTATTTCTTTACCCCAGGCTGCAAGACCTTCCAACAGAGATGATATAGTTACACCACAAGTTTAAACATGCAGTTTAGTAAAAAGAAGAAGAAAAAAAAGTCCCTTTAAAGTCATTATTCATTAGGGCACACACAGAATTTAATATGCTACTGATTCCATCGGACATAAAACATTTATTAAGTACAATAAAGACACTTTACATTCACTAATAAAGACTGATGACACACTATAGGCTCATATAAGTACAATATGTTGACACTTGGAGCTTAAAAGTTGGATAAATATTATATTAAGTCACCATATTCTCTCTGGTAGGGATCACAGACATAATATACATGCAATATACAATATAGTTTAAGTATAAGGTAAGCATAAACTAAGTAGAAGCAAAAGTATTTTATCCCAACATTACTAGTATGCATTCTTCGGTCAGTTTAATTTAGCAAATAACCAATAATAAAGCCATAAAAAATAAGCAATCTATTTCTAGGACTTCTAGGAACAAATACCAGCAGCACAATAGGCAGTGTAGAACATGTGCTGAATTGTATCCATATGAGATAAAATCTTATTAACTGTAATAGTCTGCCTTGAAAATATTAAAAGTAAAAACATTTAAAAAGTTTAGAATTCAAATAGTCCATGTTCACACTGCTAGTTAAAGAAAAAAACTCTTCTTGCTCAAAAAGGATTCATTTCGGTTTCGTAATTACAGCGAGAACAGTAAAAAACACACTGAATCTGACATTTTCTAGTCTAATTCGAGCCACCTTTATATGTGGCCCCAAGTGTGATACAGAACAGATTTGTGGCAGAGCTGACTCAGCAGTTAAGAATGAAATTTGTGTGACTTTTGTGTCAGTTCAACCTGACATTCATTATGTTTCTGCACTTGTGCCTGAGTGTAGAGAGCGTAGAGAGTGCTGGCGGGGAAAAGCTGTGACGGCTGTGTTCGGGTTTACGAAGACAATGAATTGTTGTTGTTTTTTTAAAAAAGCTTCGACATCTTCAATGTCAATGCAAAGTGCAGTCTTAAGGCGGCGTCTAGGAAAACTCACACGGAGTCTCCAAGCAAACAAAAAACCTGCATGGCTGCTGTACAGCCTGCAGTGTGAATATTACCATTGCACAGTGATTATCTATAATGATTTGTACAGTTGTCTGTGCTGCTAATCAGCAACTATTTAAAGTAATAATGAGTTTGTAATGGTCTTTCTGGCAGTGTAACATTATATGTTAATTTTAATTATGATATAATATTCTCTCCTGAATCACCAGCATGTGTTCTGCTGCTCCAAAGTCCACATATTTATATCTTTCCTCCTTCCCCGGGAGGCCTTAGACACCCCCTTTCTAATTATGAGGCAGCTTCAGTTAGGATGTGAGCTCCATCGTGTCTAAACAAGACATCATCATTCAGCACACGGCTCCCCTCCACTCTCCTGTGAAGCATCCATCAGAGTATTACATTTCATCCCAATAAAAGTGGCCGGTGCTGTCACTTATTCATGATTTGATGCAGAGCATTTTAATAAACAATGCTTTGGACAAAGAGCTGTAGAAGTCTTGTGCTACATCAGAAAGACACAGATGTGTTATCTATATTGTTCTTCATTATACATTTATATCATATCCTGCATTTAAGATCCCATCGGAGGAATAAGAGGCACAATACAATTACACGTTTTTATCATTAAGTGCCCTTGAGACCAGCTAAGATCCTATTTCCCTATTAGAATACTTTATGAATACTTTATGAATAGGAAATATGGATGGAAAGACACAGATTATACTCTTATCTTTAATTATATTTATCAATCTAAATAGTTTTGGTGTGAGTTAGGGGAGGTATTTCCAAAACTCACCCAAAACAATCTAGACTGATAAATACAACAGATAGGAGAAAAACATATATATTTCTGATTCTGAGGTGAACTGTCCCTTTAAAGTTATTATTCCTAATATCCAACTCTTGACTGATTAAGTGAATGCACTTAGTGATGGTGACAGCATGCAGTTTATGAATACAGGTCCAAGATTGAATTTCTAAGTTCCAGATGTTTTCACCACTGGGGGCTGCAACACACCTTGAGAAGCTACTGTATGTTGCATTTTGCATATTTATACAGCACTGCCAAACAAAGCAGTATGCATTGCATCAAATTGTATTGATAAATGTGTATGTAAAAATATATACAGTCCTGTGCAGAAGTCGTAGGCAGGTGTGAAAAACTGCTGCCTAAATATGAATGCTTTAAAAATAGAAATGTTAATAGTTTATTTTTTATCAGTTATCAAAATGCAAAGAGAGTGGACAGAAGAAAATCTGAATTAAATCAAGAGGCTTAAGACTTTTGCACAGTAATGTATATGAATAAAATATTCAAACATGCCAATTACAAAGTCAAAATACAAAAAAATACTATTACTGGAAAAAGGATGCTTCAAATGTGTAGTCTGTAACTGAATACAACATCATGAATGCATGTGAGGAGAGACTGTTTGAAAGGTGTGTTATCCCTATTTGTACAATTTGCCACTACAATGACATGCAGAGACACAGAGTTCTTGAGAAAAGATTGGGGAGGCAGTGAGATGCAGCTTGGAGGAAGCAATGACAGCAATCTTTTTGCACTTGAATGTGGCCATTGATGACAGTTAGGAACACTTTTGCTTTTAAGGTCCACACACATATAAAGCGGTGACTAAGACCTATTTTTGCATCATATCACGGTAGTATCTGGGCTAAAAAAGTAAAACTTGAACATTGTGCAAAGAGAAAAGAAAAAAGGCCAACAGGCATATAATAATGCATTTCTCTGAGGGGGAGTAACCCTCCACACCACCAGGTGGAGCTAGTCTGTATTCATCTTTTAAAAAAGGCAAACAGGAGGACGTACAATTGCTAATATACAGATAGGATACAGAAATGAAACAAAGCATTGTTTGCCATCCATCTTCACACAAACCTCACTCGGTCTTCAGTTGCTTCATTCCAGAAAGCCATGTTGTTGTGAAAAAAATGTGTGTATTGGAATGATCAGATGATGTGAGGATGCAACATTAGGAGAGCCCTCTGTGTGTGTGCCCTATTGACTCGAGTTCTTTGCTTGATTATCTCAATTCTGTTTCTCTTGTGGTGCATTGATATACCTAAGAGGAACAGCCAATCAGAGTGATTTCTCGGTACACCACACACTGCAAAAACAAAGTCCAAAGGCGCAAATGAAGAGCCTGACATTGGACGAAGGCCTTCAGGTCCTTAAGATGTGATGGAATGACACGTTATGTGAGCAGTTAGTTTGAAGCGTACATGGGTGTTAATAAGATTACCATAGTTAAGCTCCACACACATGACAAAACTCTCTTTAGGAATATTTTATTGGTACCAAAACAGTTGCAGAGGCCGTTAGGATGAACCGCTAAGTAACCAAACCCTCCTATGAGAAAATAAAATGTTATACTGTGATACTCATTAAAGGCAACAGATCCAAAACTTGAGGCTTCAGGAGATTGCGGAGAATGAAAATAAAGACTATATGAGTTTTACATATTTCCCCTCTGCGGTGACGGAGCGGTGAGTTGATCCAGGATCAGGACCTGGACAGGCTGAACTCCTGGCGGCCGGGCCTGGCTAGCAGCTGTGGCCCCTTTCAGCTCCCATCTTGTCTCTGGGTGAAGAGATGGAGACATTTAATTATAACCTGTGATTAATGTGTCCACAGCGGGGCCAGGAGCCTGTCTACGCAGCACTCAGGGCTTTCGTTCAGGTCCCAGACTCGTCTCTCACGCACAAACACACACATACACACACACAGAGTGACTTTGCATGCTCTAGTGCACTTTGTTTTAACAATCTTATTGAAGAAACTTATCACTTAAAGTGCCAAAAAGTCACACTGCTGCTCCTCTGACTTTTTTATCCTCAGTCTCCACTGGTATCTGACACCTTTTGGCCAGTGCAACATATGGCTGTCAGAATAACTCTGTGTGTGTGTGTGTGTGTGTGTGTGTGTGTTCATAGGTGCTGGGAGAACAGCTGTGGGCTTATCACTTTAGCTTCCGCTGATAAATAAAGAAGCATGCTGGGAGATGAGGAAGCCGCCACAGATAGAAGATCACGCAGGTGTTGAAAGTTTATTTTTATATTTTATGTGTAGTATATGTTTACACATGTATGTGTATGTGTAAAACCTATTTGACCTTCCATCTCTACCACTTGCTTATTTGAAAATGCTTCTCGGAGATTAGCCCAGGATGTGATTAATTTCCTGAGCATCTTTCTTTCTCACACTTACTGTCACACACACATACAAGTGAATGGACATTTGTAGAGCTGTAGTAACTTGAAACACGAGTCACATATTTGCATGACGTCGACTCTCAGTTATGCCACAGCGACCGAGCCAGTTTTGTGTGACCGTAGTGGTGGTTTTGCATGGTTTAGCCCATAAACTTAAAATATTTTTTTTAACATCTTTACATTGTTTCCAGACACGGCAGCCTGGTTATGCAGCGTGGGCTCTTTTTGCATGCTCCACTCTTTGTTAGCATGTTTTTTTCTGCAGGTTTTCAGCTTCCTCCCACAGTCCCAAGACACAAAGGTTAGAGTTGACTCTAAATTGCCCGTAGGTGTGAATATGAGCGTAAACCGTTGCCGTCTCCATGTCTCAGCCCTGTGCTAGTCTAATGACCTGTCCAAGGTTTAGTCCGCCTCTTGCCCAATGTCAGCTGGATGCGTTCCAGCCCCCCCACAACCCTGTAAAGGACAAGATAATGAATGAATGGATAGTTGGATGGATGGATGTTGCTGGCCAAGTCTTCCTACATTCCAGAAAGCCATTTGCTTCAATTCACTTCAGTGCATTATGAAAATCAACTTGCAGAGACTTGAAACTTGTTTGAGATAAATAAATCTATCACTGTCAATTTGCTTTATTGACTTTTATCACTGTGTCACTGTATCACTGTTTTCTTTTTTGGTGGATTCAAGGACGCTCTGGCATTCAAGTGCCTTGTTAAAAAGCGCCGCAATTCCATTCTACTGCCTATTCAGGAGACAGAAGCCAGAAAAACGGAGTTAAAACTCAGGATGAATCATGCTCAGTTTGGCTGTTTCATTATGCAATTCAGCCACTGAATCATGACATTAATGAGGGATATTCATTAAACACACCAATAAAGTTACTATGTTAAATATCCCCTGCAAACCTCTGCACTTTTGTGCAGTTATAAAAATCAAAACCCACAATTAAATCAGTTATTAAATCAAAAGCAGACTAGTAATATATGATTTTTACATCTATTTATGCAAGAATTCTAAAGCCATATAGCTATATGCAGGATTTCCAATTATGGAATTCCTTAGTGGCAGCATCAAAAAGACAACGTGCCAGACAGCAATTACAGAGAAGAAAAGAGATACTACCTCATATTGTCATTACATTAATAACTAAACCTTTAATTAGTAATTGATAATTTAATTGAGCTGGATTATTAGTTAATTATTTTTTTCATTTTAATTAATATATGAAGAATCATCATCACATCGCGTGTAATGGAAAAGGAGACACTTTCCTGATTACTTCGTAGGAAATTATCACCAACTCTGCAGCTCTGAGGCTCATTATGTTAACGACACACTTACAGTAGTTCAGCATCAGGACTCTCAGTGTTAGCGTCTTTCAGCGTCCCCTTAGGCTGCTAGTGTCAGTAAACAAGCCCAGACACACCTACAGTATTTTTCTTTTTCGAAGTAGGTGGAGACCAAAATGGAGCTACAATAAAAGGGGAGTGAATATACTTTTTTACTCATCAGGAGAACAAAAAATGACTTTAAATGAATGCTAGTGTTGCTCTTTGTCTGCTGGATGTGTAAATTGGAGACTGGTCTCCTTACTAAAACAACAATACACGGTGTTTGTACAGGCAGGAAAATATGACTCATATTTACATTTTTGTCCTCTACGTTTTTACGTAACTTACATGGCTCACGTCACCCTCATAACTAATACTTTTTAAACTGTTTTTTAAAATGCCTAACCAGGAAATGTTTTGCTCTGAACCTACGTCAGTGGTTTTATAGCCTAAACTGTGTGGCGTTACGGGTGGTATGGACAAACGGTCTTTTCTCTCGTTTAGGTCGAAGATGTTGTTGGTAAATCACAATATTTATCCTATTTTTGCAGCATGTTTCAGATAGAAAGAAATTCTTTGCAACAAAAGTCAAACATGTCACACAGCTTACTTGTTTACAATGGGTATTCTATGACAATTTGCAGTTTAAAGTTAAACTATGTGACTGGATGCACTTTGCTGTAGAATCAAACAGCCACAGCTCAGACCTCAGCTTTCCATATGCATTACACGGCAGCTCGCTGTTTGGAGTTTTCTAAGGTGTCAGATTGTGAGTTCTGCCCCCAACGGCCGACAAAAATATTAATGCAGCTTTGACTTTTAATTTGAGCTAATTGGGAAAATCAAACATTTAGACCACCAGAATGAATCTTTGGATATCATAATGCTGACGGCAGATTTTCTGTACTTCCTGTCTCCCTCTCTCCTTTCGCTCCCTGTTTCTCCTGGCCATGATGTAACCAGAGACACCCTTATTAAATTTAGCAGGGGAACCCGACCACACCACAATACACATGGCCAGAACTGGCTGCTGTGCCACAGTCATACCACCACACACCAAACACACACACACACATTGGAGTGTGTCCTGCTGTGGTGTGGTTCAGAGCCCAGCAGCCTGTTCTGTGGCCCGTCTAACTACAGGGCTTTTCTGTGTGAGGTTTATTTTCGTGGATGCTCCGCTCTCTCCATGTTCTCCTCGTACAATGGGCTCGTTTACATGTGGCCAAAATCAAACACACACGCTGACATGGATGCAGGCTTTTGCTTCGCTTCATTGTTGGCCTTTCAAAGCATGGAGACTCGGGTTCTGACCACAGGCTTGTCCTCGGTCGCAATGAGAAGGACCTTTATTCTCACAAACTGGAGTTATTTTAGATCCAATCAAAACTTGTCCCTTTTTGTTTCTTAAAGGAGAAAACTTGTGTTATTTAGAGCTTCTGTTTAATGTTTCACATGTAATCGGATTTTGTGATGTTTACTTTTTTTCTATCTATCTACAGCTCAAAAACAACAGCTCAACAGCTGTCCTGGTCAACAAAGATGTCAAACAAATGAACAAAATGACAAATTATGGGTTAATAGGACTTGCTGTTTTACTGTCATACATGGAAGATAGAAGGGCAATAAATGGCTTGTTGTGATATCTGATCTAGCCGACTCCTATTGTGGGCAGCACACAAGCAAGTTAAAACCTGGATCGCTGACAGTTCTTTAGACAAAGCACCACTTTCACCTGTTAAAACATCACTCCTTCTTACTCGGGCTTGGTTGGCTTTTAATTGAGTTTTATACAAACACAACAATGTATTTTACAGGAATCAGGTTTGACATCTTTCAACGTGAGTGATCCATTATTAACATCTGCAGCGAGCGTAAGAGAGATTTAGCCATGAATGTACATAATCAGCACCTACACAAGCGAACACACATTTGTTCCTGCAGGTGTACATCATTTGAATGAATCTGTGCGTTCACACGCAGGTAAACACACACACGCATTCCTCCCCTGCACAAAGTACACACACTGCAAAACCCACCTATACAGACTCACGCACCTGGCCTGCTGGCATCAGGTCTTAAAACCTCATTAGAAAGCCATCAGATCTTCCATGACTCACAGTGCCGCGGGCGCCGCTGCTACCAAAGAGGCCCCGGCTCTGAGGCTCCATACCCTGAGGGAGCGCACTGCGGCCTGGGTTGAGGAGAGGTGAAGCTGGGGCAACTCTGGAGGCTCTGGATGGGGCAGGGCCGGGGCTTTCTGGTAAAGCTGCTGAAATGGAAACAGAGGCCAAGAGCTTTGATACGGCTTTGTAGGCAGAATTATCTCTGAGGGCGAGATTAAGATTTTAAAGAAGGATAAATTGCTGCTAATCATCCTGCGCCTTCTCAAAGTGTCATGCAGCACGCATACATGGATCTCATGCACACACACACACAGCACCGCATCTGAAATGATGAATCCTCAGCGGTCCTGTGGGGAGGCTGGATACCAATCAGAAATTAAGTTCAAATCTATCAGAGGGGGGTTTATAATTTGAATGATACGTGATCTCAATATACAAGTGTTTAAAATGCACAGTGAGCATCACAAGATGTCTCCGTTAAAACTGGACTAAAGTTGTTGAAAGGTGAAAGTGGGACGAAGATAAATGTCTAAGCCTGCTCAAGAACTGAGAGTGAAGAATGGAGAATAAAAGTTACTCACTTAAATTACTTATACATTCAATAAGTCAGCAGGATGAACAATCAAACAGACTATTGACACATTCAGGTCTTTGTATAGTGAGATTTAACAATGAAAGAGGATTTGAGGATGGAATTCCCCTTCAACCTTTGTACTGAACAACTTTTATTTTGCATGAGCTCTGTTCAGATCACATCAGGTCAGGTCGCCTCTCCAACAACAGGGTTTTTCATAATAGCTTGTGGTTTGGAGCAATAAGATAATAAGGCTTTGTATTTGCTTTTGGAATGGGTATCTGGTTAATATAGTGCAGCTTGTTTGTTCACTGCTGGCTGGACGGCCTGTGGAGGGCTGCAGTACAAATCCCACTCTGGTTGAATGCGTCACAGCCCCGACCACAAGGAATGGGACCAAATATTGACATCCAGCTCTGAAAGCCAGGGCTGCTATAAAGCTCACATGTTTACTGTGGGACCACTGGTGATTTAGTGTTCCTGCATCCACTGGACTCCACCCAGGGGAGCCGCTCGCCCTGCCTACCCAGCAGGCTCAGCTACATTTCAGCCTCAGTTCATCTCATCACTGCAGCATTACATCAACTCTGTCAATGATCCACATCACAACAAGGATGGTGACTAAACAGAACCAATAGTTGGGGTGTAACGGTACACAGAAGTCACGGTTCAACTCTCACCCCGGTTCAGGAGTCACGGCTCAGTGCAATATGTTTCTTGTCATTTATTTTGACAGTAGAGCAAATGTCAAAGACAGACAAAATGGTCTTGCTGGCGTCTGCTTTGTTTGCCAATGTTTTACAAGGAAGGAAATGCACTCAGCCTGTTTGTTAGACGTCAAGGTAACACAGTGTGTTTCAATGAGCAACACTTGATGTAAACATCAGTTTGTGTTCAAGAAAAATCCTCCATGCCCGCTTAAATCTTTATGCTCTTGTCTTTGGGGTGGCATTCAGCTGTCATCGTCTGGTACGGAGTGAGGCTGAATGAATTACTGTTTAAACAAATATGGCTGGTTACTCTGCCTGATCTCTGCTGTGTAATTTTAAATTCTGCTTCCTCAAACTCTGTTATAACTTACAGTGTTTTGTTTCAGTGTAGAAAAAGACACAATACCGGTTTGAGACTGGCGTTTCTTTTTCTTTTTCAAAAACCACCTTCAATAATCAATGCTATATCAGGACCCATCTCACCAACTCACCATTATTTTATAGCCACACAGGCCTCAGACAACAGAAACCATTCTTTTTGACACATTCATTCCACATTGGCTTTTTGTTTAGAATTGCATCAAATTGCAAATTGTAAAAAAAGTCAACAGTCAACAACGTTTTAAAAAAACTTTTTTTTCCTACACTAATGTGTCAGACCACCATATTACTCCAAATTGTACAGAACTGTCTCAAAAGCTCTTTTTTCCAGGATGGAAAAACACCCACGTAGTGTGGATAAAAACCTAAAACCAAGAAAAAAAAGACATGTTTTCAATTGTAGACAGTAGTGTAAACATTGTCATTGTTGGTAAGAGTGGAGTCAAGGTCACTGAACCCTCACAGATTTTCTTTGCATTTAAAAATCAATGCCGTATGTGCAGAGATGCACTCCAGTGTATGTGCGCCTGTGTCCTTCAAATCACACACTGATTGACGTGCACTTGATTCGAACCCTTTTCCCTTGTGTTTGAAATCCTCTGCCATCGTTGATAACAAGCTCTCGCAGAATCGGCCCTTTCACATTTCAACAAAATGATAGGTCAGATGCTTAACAGGGTGTAATTACGTGACAATTTCCCTCATCCACATGTTCCATCACAAACACAAAGCTGGCCGTGCGCTGTAAATGGCCAGGAGTTCTCTATAAATACGCTTCCTTTCTATTGCCCCTTTGTGCTCCTCAGAATGGAACTTGTAATTGTGTGCCGCTTCTTTTCGAGGCACTTTCCCTGCAACAGCTGGAGAGTGACAGTGCACACAAAGATCCCACATAACACACGCATACTGTACACACCAGTATGTATGCATATATGTGTGCAGGCATGCATGTGTACACAGAGAATCCAAATTTTCTGCTTACAAAAGCTTTGGATCCTCTGGGGCTTATAAAGGCTTGTTGGGTTTTTGTCTGGCTTCTTCAGAATGTCTTCTACCCGCTTGGATTTTCCTTTAACCTTCAAAATAACAGATTGCGGTGTATGCAGGCTTCCATGCAAGCTTCTTTTCTTTAGGCGATATGGGCAGAAGGTGGGGCCTGCAGCTGTGTCAATAGGCTACCAAGTAATCCTAAAGCAGCCTCAAAACCCTGCAAACGGCCTTTTATGTTGGCCTCCTGGCTAAAAGACAGGCCTGTTTACACTTTTCTCTTTGTAAAAAGCCTTACACCTGTGTTCGGGGGAGGGGGAGGCGTGTACAGCTTGTGGTGGTGTGAAGGTGTGTGCACTTACCTGTTGAATGATGAGCAGCACCTGTTGTGTAAATGGACTCCGTGAACTAGGACAAGTCTTATCTTTTGCACAGTTAGCAAACTGAACACTTAACGGGTTTTTCCATTTGATGGTTTTCTCATCACTGTGTTTAACAGAGATTTATTTTGGAATGCTTTATCAACAATTTTTTAACTACTGGTATGCTCAACATTATAATTGCACTTAGAATTTGATCACCCAAAACAGAACAATACATTTTGAACCAAAACAACAATTTTTTGTTTTTTGCATAAATGATGAAAAAAAGCCAGGAGGCATCTTGGTGGTCCTATATTTATACCAGTATCCTAAGGGTCTAATTAACAAAACTGAATCACATGGCAGCTGCAATCTGCAACATGGTGTCATTTACTCATTTTCACACGTTTACAGCTAAAAACAAAGGCCATAATTTAAAGTGGAAAAATTAACAGTAAGAATGTCATGGGACAGTCATCACTGGGACTAAACTAAAGTGAAAAACTGAAGAAATGCTGGTCTGTGCTTTATGCAGAATACCTGCAACACTGTTTCTGGAGCGTACAGAAGCCCTGAGGGTCCTGAAAATCTGGTCATACAGTTTTTAAAGTCGGATCTTCATTGTCATCTCTCTTTGATGTTGTAATATTCATTTTGGCCACAAGAGGCTGAAGTTTGTAAATCATAAACACAGGAGAGAAAACAATTTAGCTCAGACATGGAAAATGGATAACCAGAATTCCTTGGAAAAATTTAATTGTTGGGTACTTTTAAATAAAATGTTTCAATGCTGCAAGTGTGTAGGTAAGAAGATATCTGAAAACCCAGGTACATATACCTAAAACTCTAAACACCACTAGATACAAGTGAGAAATCAAGTTCTTGTAAGGTGGCTAGACTGACCCTTTAAATGCTGTAAAGCAGTTGAAATGTTCTCACATTGTCTGTGTGGGCTTCCTCCCACGGTCCAAAGACTGAAAGTGTGAATATGAGTGTGAATGGTTGGCGGTTTCTGTCAGCCCTGTGACTGACTGGTGCACAGTCCAGGGTGTGCCCGCCTCTCTCCCAGTGTCTGCTGGGATTGATCCAGTGCCCCCACAGCTAATGGATGGACAGATGGAGAATGTCTTTGTGTGTCTGTCCTCCCACAGTTTAAAGACATACAGGTTAGATGGACTGGAAAAGGTGATTTTTAACTAAAATATGTCAACAACTTATGCACCTTTTTGAAATGCAACATTATCAAAGATCTGATAGAACATTTGAATGCCCTTTAAACTAAATTTCTCCCATACTTTTCCTTTGTTTTCTTCTAAGAAAGCCAGTAGCACTACTGTTTCTTGTGCTTAGCTCGACTGTAACGGAGCATACCAAGAATTAAGAGTTTTGAAATGCAGACATTTTTAGGGTTAAGGCCTGAAGACATAATAACCTGAACTTTACGCTGACAGTACTCATTAAATACCAACAGAAACAACTTAATAGCAAAAGCAAATAAGTGTCCTGGCACTGGCCCCCACCATTGTGCTGGCACAGGCCAAATCCAGCTGGCCCCGGCCACTGGCCACAGAATTCATTTCATGCTTCATCTCTTGGCCTAAAGAGCCGAGACTGAAAAGGCCGCAGTGATAATTGTGCTGCTGAATCCGGCGTGAACAAAACATATTTTTTTATAAGGAGGGGGCCGCAGGGGGGAGACGGGTGAGCATGCTGACTCATCCATATCACACACACACACTCAAGACATACACAAGATCTCAGAGACCTTTAATCAACAGTGCAATGTAATGAGAGTGTTCTTCTCATTACGTTAATTTGGCAGACATGTTTACCCGGAGCAACAAACACACACATTAGGAGCTGCTGGGGGAACCGTATGGTTTATATTAACCCGCCCCACCACCTGAGACAAAACTGCCTTTGTTCTCACAGACCTTTACAACATGCACACTGCATGGGTGATGGTCCATCATTACGGAACAATTAAAGGCGCAGTTCAGCCAATTTATTATTATGTTTTTGTTTCTGCGGTGCATTTTGGTTATGTACATTTTGTTTTTTTGGATGACCTCACTGCTTTTAACTGGCCTGTGTTCTTGTAAATAATGCGTCCACATTGCAAACTGCAAGATGAACCTGTTCTGCCTCCAGGAAACACTTTGCTGGAGGTGAACCAACAGGAAAACCAGCCCTGATAAACAGCAGTGTGCTCAGCAGTTCTTTTGGCAGGCAACATGAAGCTCTTAGGCCCACAAAGACTTTTCATCATACACATCCATAACCAAGTTCCTCTTGCACAACCAAGAAATACATTTTTTATGCATCTACTCCACACCTTGAGCCAATAGGGTCAATAAGGACACGATCAAGATATTTTATTTACAACCAACCAAGGAAAGTTCAGCTGAGTTCTAACATGGCAACAGTAAAAATATTCCAGGTTTCAATTTTAAAACAACAACTGCCGGAAAAAGGAACTATGTTAAATCACAAAACAGTTATGAAACAGTGTGTAATCTTCCTGTAAACACAACACAAGAATGTGTTAGGGAAGGATAGAAAAGTTGTGTCATACGAGTGGGGTCATTCTTCTTCTCTGGAATCATTAGGACAATATTTATTTTTGTTTTGGAAATCCATGTAAGTTTGGTGCTGAAAGTTTGACAGACTGGCAAACAGACTTTAGCAGCTAAAGAGGCAGAAATTATAGCCAATATTCAATCTTCTTTTTTTTTTTTTTTTTTTTTAGAACAGACTTTCATTCAAGGACTTACAAACGAAGTTACTCCATAAGTGGTGGGTGTTTCAATAAACATCTGTTTGTTCCAGTCTTCCTCCAGACAAAAATACTCTGATTAAAACTTTGTTGCACATGGTTTTCTCACATAAAAAGTAAAAACAAACTCTTAAAAAGTGTCTGCTAACACATCGACTCTTTCCTGATCTGGCCTCCGCTCCTCAATCTCTTGTAACGTTGATGGGTCAAAGACCAGTACGAGCCGGACATGGCAGACTGAATTTTGGTTCCTGATCTATTTTCTACATGAGCGGATACATTCAGGAATGTTTGAGCCTTCAGACTGAAGCCTGAAAAAGACTATCTGGTACGATGTTACAGTGTGTTTTCACTCTCTGTGCTGAAGGATTCAAGTTCCTCTTCTGACTTCTGATTGGTCTTCAAAGTTGTGACATACTCAATCTAGCTTGTCTGGCCAATATTTTAATATTAGGGAAGTGAAAAGTCATCTCCCTCTTCAGTCGAGAAATGTGAAAACACCTCTTGAGTGACAAACTTTGCACAGTCAGTAAAGTCGGTATAGTCATGGTTTAGACATTTTAGGGGATATAAACCAAAGAAAAACCCATTTTTGAGAGTCATGTGACCTAAAAAGGACAATATGTCAGTGTTGTGTTTACTTGTGTCCTCTGCCCTCGAGCAGCCACAAAACAACAGCTACTGCACTTTTAACTGCTTTCTTCCTCAAACTGATGATAACCAAACAGATGCCCACTTGATGCTATTACAACATAATTCAATGCAGAGAACAAGGCACATAATCTTCACATAATTAATACCAGATAATCTCATAAGCGATACATTTTATGGGGTGTTGCAGCTGATTAAACCAATACAAACAGACACAGAACTGCAAACATTTGCTTGGCAGCCGAACTCTGAGCCTCTCTGTCAGATCGCCTTCATACTCATACAGTTAGAGAGGTCATCTGAGGTCGCACAGGTTGGATCCATGAAAACAGTGCAGACAGTGTGTAATTACTTTGAATATTCCTTTGAGGAGGAAACGAGTCCTTGAGAAAGACACCAAACTCAGAGTGCTCAGTCTCTGGGTCGCAGAGGTGAAGAGCATCAGCTTAATGAGACATGAAGCTCTGCCGGCTCTGCCGTTGCTGCTGCCGCTGCTTCTCTGTGTGCTCTGTGAAATCCCTCAGAGGAATATTTAAAGTAATTACACGCCGTCTCGCTGTCTAATATTGCGACTGGGTGCTCGAAATTCCTGAAAAATTCATAAACATGCACTCTGGCCCACAGCATTTGTTTGGACTGTTTGCTTTCATATGGTATTATTCAAGACGCTGCGTGTTGAACACTTCTGACCGAAACAATTCTGTTCTCGAATTATAAGTGCGGTGGTAGGGGTCTACTGAGCTGTCTGGCGCCATCGTCCTACCAAACATGTCATTACTGCAACCACAAGGTCAGCACCACACAACCCCGCACACACATCCTCTGGAATACATATCAGTGCTGACACTATATTAAACCATGATACATATGTCGAGAACGTCTTAATGAAACACGCCACAAATACACCACAACACTTATCGTGTCTGTAAATTGCAGTCTATCCATCCACAGCATGAGATATTAGGACGATGTTTTGGAATAATCACTTGTCATGTCTGTCATGAATATTTCTCTGGCAACAGCTGCCCCTTTTTTATGAATTAATATATAGTTTAATATATTAACATAGCAAAATATGCTGACCAGAATCTCTTAAACAAGATATCTTCTTTGTTTAACCCAGTGAAATGTAAAAAACAATGATCTAATAGAGAGATATGAAAGTAGTATTGATTTTCTCATTTTTCTCTTGGCAGGAAAGTGAACACGCCATTTCACAAAATGCCAAACTATTCATTTAACCAGACCTCAGCCATGATGGCGGCTCACAAAAACGCTCAGGCTTGTTTTTCTGTTTCAGATTGAAGATTTGTCATCTAACTTTGCTTCTTTGCTGGTTTTAGCCATTTGCTTGTGACAGACGTCGTTACCAGGCTGTACAATCGATAACTGTCCCTTACTCAGACATCAACATGTTTTATTGATGAAATATGATTAGAAAACAGGACTGCGTAAAATAACTGGCCTGATTCATGAGAAAACTTGGTGGTAGAACACATTTAACTTTTTCACCCTCAGTATCACTGCAAGATAAGGCATGACATTGGCGATGATTTGTGCTCCCAGAGTTACCTATTAGTTTGTTTTTGTGCTTATTTGCTCTAAAATTCATATGAGGCATTAATTTCCTTAAAACAGATTGTAATAAAAATGCAGCAATTTGTGTGTGTGTCCACCTGCCACAGGACAGTTAATGGCAGAGGAGACACACAGCCAGAACACTGTCAGGAAAGTGTTTTGGGCATAAATACAAGAGAAACAAGGTCATCAAGATGTATTTGACGTTTTCCAAAAGTCATCAAAGTTATTTAGAATATTTATTTGATTTGCGCAAATTGCAATTAGGACAAAAATCCAATATTCTGTAGTGGAATACATTCCTAGAGTAACCCTCCCAACAATGGGGAAAAGGACTCCAACTCGCATTACAAATTTGGTGGAAAGCAGCTTCAAAACCCATTCCAGCACTTCATGTTTTCCTTCTGTAGGGCAAACAGTAATTCAAAATATGGCCAATAGCACGTCCAGTAACATCCTCTGTTTGTACCAATTGGTAAAAACTCTTAACAACGTCTCCTGGGTGAGTGTGTGGCCTCTGAGGCGAGGAGGAAAAGGAGCACACTCTCAGTTTTGCTTACAGGAGCGATAGTTTACCCCGCAGATCTTAAGGGCACTGCTAGCAGAGCCTGAATGCTAATCCCCACTCTGTCAGCATGGAGTTACAGAGTGAGAGTGTGAAGAGGTTATTTTGCTCTGGAGACCGGAGCCATGAAAAAAGGAGAACCTCATAGATCCAACATTGGAAGAGATACAGACGCAGCTAGCTGCTCTGTGGCCTCCAATCCCCTGGAGTCTCACTTAGCCTTATTTCTCCTCGCTACTCCCCCCGTTCCCTCCACTCCTGCTCCCAACGCCCGGCCTGACAGATTGGAGGAAATGAACGTCTGCAAATTGGCCTCAGTGGCTAGAAGAGGGCGACTCCAAGACCACGTCGGCTCTGCTTTCCGACCAGCTAGCTTGCGGCCTCTCGCGCAGCTCCTCTGTCTCTGTCTCCTGTATTAAATTAGTATCAGAAAGCAGCCTGTTTGGACCTATAGCTGATTATGGTCTCTGGGCTTTGTGTTTATATTGGACCATATAAGAGTGCCTATTAGTGGTTTATATTAATGGAGCTCCATGTGAAAGGCTGCAATGTGAACTATTTTTTGTCCTCAGCAGCACGTCAGACTCTGTGAATTAGTTTAGGTACAGTTTGATGCAGAAGTGTTTAAATGCACTTCTAAGTGTTTTGTAAATGATAAACACGCATTCTAATTACCACTCAGTAAATTACGATGCGGTTTAATGTGAGCTCTGGGAACATTTGCATTATTTATTGTCCCTACGAGTGCTCTTCACATAGCAGCATCTTATTTCTAATCTTGTTATGTTTGCATTTAATGATGCACTGACGTTGCTGCATGTATTTCACTGCTGCCTATCTTTTAACAACATATTTCCATTACAAAAGATTTGCCTGCCACTTAAAGAACAGAAGACTGGAGAGAGAAGCTGCGGTTGCATCAATATGCACGATTTTAACAAGATTTTAACATCAACTCCAGTCTTTAAAGAACCAGAAAGGCAGTTTAACAAAACTTCAAGCTCATGTTTTAACCATTAATTCTTAATGTTTCTAAAGTATAGAGTCCATACTGCCATGTCTATGACCCTCAGTTGATGCTGTTGTGAATAAAACATTATTGGCTAAAAATGTCCATATTCTGTACTTTTAACTTGTGCCGTTGACATTTTATGTAATGCACCTAATTTTAATGCATTACTGATTATTTGAACTGGAGAGTTTCACATTTCTGGATGTTAGAAATGCTTGAACAGTCAGTCACCTCACATTTTCAACAGTAAAAAAGAAGAAGGCCTTCAAGAACTTTGGCTGCCCTCAAACTTCCCACCCACCTCTTCTGTCTGTTGATTAGATTTTGGTGATTCAGAACTTGGATTTCAACATGTACATGAATGTTAAAACATTCTTATATATGCTTTTACATTTTATTCATGTGTTGCTTTCACTTATTTTGATGAAATATTTCACAGGGTCTGCAGAGGTTTAACATTTCCAGACCTCATGAATAAAAACAGAATAAAGAGTTAAATAGATAAGTTGATTACTCATTGTGCTGTGAGTTCAAAGCTAAAACACAACTGTATTATATGAGACACTTGTTGGATACATACCCGGTTTTCAAAATTAACCCAAAGATAAAATATTACAGATCATGATCACTGCATCATGTATACACTCAAATCTTTTTGGCAAAACTGGAGAATTTCATTTGCACTTCATGCATATCCGTGTCACATCAATGACAGACAGGAAATGTGAAAGTGAGAGCATGCCTGTAGTGAATATTACATGTAGCATATCAATGACTGGAGAGAAACTCTACATGAGGCCGTATTTAGGCACGGTGGTGCTTTGAGCTAAATGCTAACTTCAGCATGCTAACATGTTGTTTAGCCGGTTTAAATTTGACCATATTCGTCTTAGTTTAGCATGCTTATATTTGCTTATTTGCAGCTGGGATTGATGGGGAAGACAATGGTTTAGCAAGACTTTGGCAATAAACTATCTTACTAGAAAAAAAAAATCCAGAGGAAAAGGTATCAAAGAAGTTTCACAATTCTTCTTAAATGCGATATGAAGATATGACACAGCGTTGTTGAGATGTTTCAGTTTGGGACAAAATGCTGACCAACCCAGTGATTGACAGCCAGATATCCCTACAACCACGCCACTAGCATGGCAAATATATTTAAAGCAGAAAGTGCCAGGCAGTCAGCGACCTCTGACCCTTTGAGCTACAAAAAGTTATTTCTATTCATAATCAAAATGCATGTTTGATTTGTTCATTGTAAACACAAAGAAAGAATGGGAAGGCAAAGAACTTTGATCTAGTGTGATATTTGATCTGTTACGCTCTGTATTCCTAAAAACAGAAGCTATGACATTAAAAAGTCTTACTTTCCTCCCGCGCTCTGTTCCCTCTCTCTTTGTGTCTTTCTTTCTTGTTGGTCGAGCCCCCTCTTGCCCTGTAGGAGTAAGATTAAGTTTGCTGCTGCCAGTTTTTTTTGTGTGTGTCTGAAGGTGGAAACTTACAAAGCCTCAAAAAGCCCTGCAGGCTATAGTTTTCTCCCACTGCTGATAGATTTCTCGATGCAACTTTTACCACAGCACACACCCACCCACACACACAAATCATCACACACTCTCTCTTGCCAGCAGTCCCCTAATGGCTGGTGATTGTCCTACACATCGGGGACAGCTCTGCTAGAAGCTGCACAAGACCCGAGTCTGAACCTGTCTCAATGGAGAGATTTGTTGTAGAAGAGGAATAGGCAGAAAGACATATTAAGCTCTCCCTCCCAGTATTCAGGATTCATAAATCTACATTGTGAACTGGGCTGCGAGGCACATCAAAGAAACAAGAAGCAATCATCCCTTGATCCGTTCAATTATGCACTTTTTACGCCCTTTAAAGGTTAATAAATTACATCAAATGGACTTTGATCTTATTCACAGCTATTATCTTTGACAGAACATTTTACTGGGTGTCAGCCTGCTGCATGCGATTTGGGTTGAAACATCGTGACAGTGGTTATTACAATGACAACGGCAATGTGTCTCAGTGAGCGTCTCTGCAGGCTGCTTTGTGCTTCATCATGAAATAATGAGTGTAAGAAATGCTATTATGAGGGTTTTATTGCTTACATGTTCAGAATTTAAAACTGATTGGGGCTGTTTACAGATGATTAAACAGATATCTGACCATTTTCAAGCTGGAATCCTGAACCCCATCATTATATTCCAACCCATCTCATTTTATCTAACTGTCTATGTATTTCTACCCTGATTGTCAGACTGAATTGCCACTTTCTTTCACATTTCTGTTGCTAATTTTCTTTATAATACAGCTATGTAGGAAGACGGCCTACCTACAAACCTATGATTGGTTTCTCCCTTTTCTTAGACAACTGAAAAACAAACAAACTCAAATACCACTATAAGATACGACTTGAGGATTTGGTAATAAAAACTTTTGATATTTTGGAGATTTCTGCATGAGTTGCATTTTTCGGTGATTGGACAGCAAGTATTTATCTTCTTTAAACTGCTGAGAAACCCCATTTTTGTGGAGATAATAGGAAAAACATCCATCCTCTGACTGTCGAGGTCTCTAGTTTGTGGTTTCATGAGGCTGTGATTATCCTGGAGGTCACAACAGGTTATTTTATACAGTGAGGTCAAGTTTAAAACACTTATGTCTCTTACTACAATGAAATGTTACTATGGTGACCAACATCATCGCACATGAATAAAATTGGGCTCATTGAATCCACAAGTGCCTCAGCTTAACAGTCAATTTATGCAAATCCAACAAATCCAACACTGTTAAGGGACCCCAGTGTGCAGAAATATTCAAATAGGCAGAAAAAAACACATCTGTACTGATAAAAACTGTGTTTGTTTTTTTTTGCCTCAAACTGCTTAAAGTGGACATGTCTGTAAAGGGCAGGTTGGTGGATATCCATAGAGCCCGTTATTATTCAGATATCTTGAGGTCAGAGGTCATGAGACCCTGTTGAAAATGGCCATGTCAGTTTTTCCCTCACTCAAATTTAACCAATATTTAAAAAACAATATTTCCCAAAGTTCTCTTCCCGACAAGATATCACAACATTGTAACAAAGGATGTCTAATACTTCCTGGTTTCATATGATACCAATTGCTTTTATAGTCCAAGACTGAGATGCACAGAGGTTCTTACACTGTCAGAAACTCCAGCAAGAAAGTCAACTTCATCGCCCTTTTCTTTTGTAAGCCTGCGTGTGTCTGTATGCATGTGTGTGTGTGTATGTGTGTGTCTGTGTGTCTGTGTGTGCGAGTGTGTGTGTGTGTGAGAGAGAGAGAGATCAAAGTGTTGGCTCATGACATTAGCAGCAGGAGACAGGCAGTGATTATGTAAACAGAAATATTCAACAAATTTCTTGATTCTTAATATAGCCGTGCAACGTAGCAGCGAACCACATCCAGTATAACACTGCTGCTAAAAACAGAGAAGTTTGTTCCATGTTTGAACAAGGACAGCCTTTCATTACTTCATCTAGAAATATTCACTTCAGATATTCCACCCAAACCTAAAAACACACCACACAAACACCACGAGGTCTATGTCAGAGTGGTGTTTCTTTGTTGTTGTTGTTTTATTTGTCTAGTTTTGACTTTAAAATGATCTGAACAGGCCACACGTTCTGATGATATTTGAGAGTTTATATTATCATTTTAATGGAATAATAACGTTCAAAATGCTAATTGAGTCAGTCAGTCCTCTGTCAAATATCCTTGGTAGTTTGTTTCATATTTAGGAAAAAAAGATGAATTTTTTCAAACTACATTTTAGTGTTGTCTTTTTATTCGTCTTGAATATTGCATGTTGATTTAGTCACAGTTGTTTCTGAACATCTTTTGTCACACTGGCTCACAATTGTCCAGATTACACACATTAATGTGACTGAAATTACCTACCAAGATCCCATTTCATGGAAAAATAATGTATACATATGTGGTGCCCGGATATAGCACGATCAGAGGAACTGAACCTGCAGGCAGCTTAGAGTTTTCTCCTACTGGTACTAGCCAGTCTGGCCATGGGACATTACTGCAGCTTTCCTAGCTTCACTTAAATAGAAATCTATTCCATTCACAAAAGGACAAAAATTTGGGGACTTTCATTCTTGTATTTATAATTTCTATATCTCATAATTATAGCCTTAAGATCTGGTATCTGCATTTTCCTTAAATCTCATTTCAATCTCATTTATCATGATGATATAAATCTCATATTGGGGAAAAAATGTAATTCTAAGATTTATTTCATAATAATGAGACCTTTATCTTATTTTTCTATAAGATCGCTTTCTCGTAATTGCCAGATGTCACATTCCAGAGGTCGTAATTACAGGATATGGAAGTCATTATTCATAAGACAGAATAAAAATGTTTTTCTTTGGTGGATGCCATGTGCTTCTGGGCTGGGCCTCATGATTTGGTGGTTGACTCTTGAGTATGAAGTGGTTTGTTGTGTTGAAATGCACCCAGTCAAAGAAGAAGAAGAAAACTCTTCGAGGGACGGGCATTGGAAATTAGCAGTGGCTATAAATGCTGTGATACATTGCTTTGGATAATTGTTGTGTAACTGAAATGAAACAAAGAATGAAGTGGCTTTACAGGAAAGCAGCCGAAACATTTAAAAATAGGGTCCACATGTGAAGTGGCTGCAGTTCTGCTTAAAAAAATCCATTTGCATACATCCCAACAAAATCACATCCCCCAACAACAACCTCCACCCACACAAACATACACACACCCTCCTCATGTCATCTGTGTTGGTTTTCGAGTCCCGAATGCGTTCAGCAATGAGGGTGATAATGGATGGGGGAACCCTCTTTGTGGATTATAGATGAGGGTTGGTGACCTGCTTCCGTGACTGAATCTGTGATGAGGTGATAGAGCAGCATCAGGCTGTTTTTAAGTCTAAATTATTCAGGAATCGCCTCCGGCCACCTAGAGGTTGCGCTCATTGCGCATTTTGATTGAGAAATAA
The DNA here is from genome assembly GCA_903364295.1 of Serranus cabrilla. Taxonomy (NCBI): domain Eukaryota; kingdom Metazoa; phylum Chordata; class Actinopteri; order Perciformes; family Serranidae; genus Serranus; species Serranus cabrilla. The sequence continues at coordinate 195,149 of CAFUXE010000209.1, forward strand.
CACATGGAAACTAATTTCATGATGGGGAAACATTTTCAAGTTAATTTTACACAACAGTGGGCAAACCAGTGGTGTATAAACCTACAAGGGTTGTGGAAATAGGTATCCACATTAAGGAAGCCAATTTCACCCTCAGATCATTTTTATACGGTTGAATCTGATCAGACTGTGATGTTCAATGCATCCGGAGAGTTATTTTTTCTGATTAAGTGTGAAAATTAACATTCCTGCTGAACCTGATTTCCCTCAACCTGCTACTCCCGCTCCACTTAGTGATTTTCCAGAGTGTATTTTAACAAGTAAACATGTTGGGCAGTAGATTGATTCAGCTGAGTGCTGAATCTGTTCTTTCCAATCAAGATTCCAGCCTTGAAGGGACAAAAGTAGTAGGTTTGTTTTCTCTTTGTTCAAATAACAGACTGGTCTCCCCTCAAAAACATCAACATAGGGCGTTTGTACAGGCGGCAAAATATGACTCATATTTGTGCTTTAGACTGTCCCCTGCTAACGTGAGTAATGATTGACGGTGATGATGCACAATTTAAATGGTGGATGTCAAACTCTGGAAGTGACAAAAGAACAAAAGTAAACCACTTTTTACATTACTTTCATGGCTCACATTTTGTGAATCACTTTTTTTTTTACTTTTTTTTTTTACATAACTTACAGTAGTCCTCGTAACTACGTTCATTTATTTACGGTTTAAACGGTCTTTTATTACGCCTAACCAGGACGTTTTTTGCCCTAAATCTAGGTCAGTGGTTTTGTATCATAAATTCACAGAAACTGCAGCCTTTTTTACAACAGTGAACCGTACAAGTGTGTGTAATGAAGTGTGTGCTATTTTTAGAACTCTGTCTGTAACACTAGCTGTGAAATAAGCTCATATGCGTTATTGACAAATGGTCTATTCTGCCGTTTAGGTTTGAGATCTTGTTGTCAGATAATGAAGTCAAAAGGGATGCCCTTGCATGGCTGATAAAGTGGGAAAAGTTCAATATGCATCCTGAATTTACAGTCCAACTTGTGACATCTTACTTCATCAATGACTTACAAACAATGTTTCAGGTTATAGTAATGGAAAAAACAGGATATCCAGCCACTGTTACTTCCATTTATCTGTCACTGAATATGACCAGCAACATGTGCGGGCTGAGAAAAAACAGGCATTATTTCGTCTACATGCTTGAGTGGATTTTCATCTGTCCACTTTATGCAACATATTTACAAATGACTGACAACTGCCTGAAGGCAAATACCTGGTAAACACAGCGCGGTTGCGTGAGGTTTCCTGACTTTGCACAAGTTAAATGCACCATTTAGCACAGGACTGATTTATAATGGATTGCGGGATACTAGCAGCTGTAAATTCGGGGAAAAGAAAGCTGCGTTTCGAGGCCACACTGGAGATTCTTTGAAACAGAACAGACTTTGTCAAATTATTTTCAGTCTTGAAATGCAGACGTCAAGAGAGGAGATTCTTACATTGGGATGCAGCAATGGCCACCATTCATGAAGAGATGATGTCATGGTGTTATTTTCAGCCTGTCAGAGAGTGAACCAAGGACACAGCCAACATCATCACAAAAAGTTAACTGTTGACTATGTTACATTCACACAAAGTCCGTAGAATGTGAGGAATTAGGCCCGCTGTTATTCTGACTTGTGGTCATGCAGCATTCCAAGATGGCTGACCATAATTGCCACCATTGCTAACGCTGTCGTCATGGCGAAGAAAGGGCCTGAATGCTATTTTTCGGTTTTATTTGTCACTCTTCACTCGCTCCTCGCCAGACTGTTGTCCCAACCACAGTGATAATGTCCTGTTCTCAGCCACTTGAATTGTGAAGTTATTTTCTTGTGACTTGGACTGTTTCTTTCCTTTGCTCTGGAATCTCTGCCTGCATGTCTGACCTTAAAACGTCAAGCTAGTTCGTTAGCTTGGTTACTCTCCCAGTTGCCCCTTTCCACATCAGTGTTACTAATTAAAACCTGTTTATTTGTGTCTCTTATCACTGATGGTACTTTACTCAAGTACTGTACTCAAGGACAATTTTGAGGTACTTTACTTGAGTATTCCCAGTTTATGTCACTTTATACTTCTATTTCACCACATTATGAGGCAAATATTGTACTTTTTACTCCACTACATTTAGCTGACAGCTTTAGTTACTTTTCAGAATTGAGATTTATAATTAAAAACAAGATAAATTTAAAGTGATTAGACTTATACTTTTGATACTTTAAGTACATTTTGATGCTGATACTTTTGTGCTTTTACTTCAGTACGTTTTGAATGCAGGACTTTTACTTGTAGTGGAGTAATTTCACTGTGTGGTATCAGTACTTTTACTTAAGTGAGAGACCTGAATACTTTTTTCCATCTCTGGCCTCTACATGAAATACTTGTATAGGCTTCGCTGTTGTTTTTAAATGAAAGAACGCACTGTGAGTGGCTCAGGGAATTCAGAGGAAAATAGATTAAATAATTTGGTTCTTCATGTCTCTAATTTTCCTTAATTTGTAAGCTTTATTTGCAAGTGTTTATATTTGACCAATTATTAACTTATGTCATAAAAAACTTTAATTTGCTACTGTTACATGTTGCTGCACAATAGCATAACAACTACTATAACAAACAAAATTCATAAGTATTGAACATTTGTTATTAGACTTAATTGTACCTCCTTTGTAAGTGTTTTCTGGTGGATTTTCCCTTCAGGAGGCTGGTTAGGCTGCTGCAGCAATGAAGGATGATTACAGATGGACGCGCCCAGGAGCTGAGTTCCAGAGGGAGGTGGACGTAAAGAAGAAGGCACTAAAAGACGTCGACAGTGGAAAAGTTAAGCATCTCTCTCTTCAGTATATTTGTCATCGCTGTAAGTGCTGTCATGTTAAGTCCAGGCATGCTGTGATCTGTTTATGATAGCTGCGTACAGTGCCGTTACAGTACGGGGAATAGTAAACGTACAGTAGGTTTATCTGTGTGTGAATGCATATAATTGCAGGTTCTTACATCAAATGCTCTTCAATCTGCACTTCATTATTGCTGCACTCCAGCGGGTGGGAAAATCAGGTGTGTTGATGTGAGTTATGTGTGTGTGAGTGTGTGTGTGTGTGTTTGTGAATGTAACCCACGGCTGTTAAGTGCTATGAGCCTTAGGAAAACATTTCCACTGTTCCACAGCGATGGCTGCTCGCACTAAATCATCACTAAATCTCCCACGCGCTCCGCCCTCACCAGCCCATGAATTACACGCTCTCGCTCCTCCTCACACACACAAACACACACCAGTGTGTAAAAAAGTACAGTATCTCTTTGCTGCAACACTTAATCTCTATGAAGTGTTTAATTATGGTAATAATGTTTTTAAATCTCTGACATTTTCTGTCATAGCAGAATTTGGGCTCAAAGGGACAATCTACCAAAAAATAATGCATTATACACTTTTATGTCCAAAACCAAAATGCACATATGACAGAGACCTACACTTATTTATCTTCTGAAAAATATACAGTACTAAAGCTCAGAGCTGCAGATCAGTACTGACCACAAAAAGCTAATTTTAAAGTTACATCAAAAACTTGATGAAACACATAGTCTTATTACAGCTAATGACTAGTATGACTAATTATCCAGTGAGACCAGACTCCTCAGAGCTACCTGCAGTCAGTGGTGGAAGAAGTATACAGATCCTTTACTTAAGTAAAAGTACTAATACCACACAATGAAAGTACTCCACTACAAGTAAAAGTCCTGCATTCACAACTTACTGAAGTAAAAGTACAAAAGTATCAGCATTAAAAAGTAAAATCACTCATTATGCCGGATTGTTTAATATATTTCAATTTATTTAGTATTTTTGATGCACTTGTGTAAGCATTGTTTAATTTTCAGTTTATTTTTTTTAGGAATATGACAACATTTAGCTACTTAATATACTGTAATGAAGTTTTATTAATAAAAAAAAGTCTAGCAACTTTGAATTGGCCATGTTTTTAACGTAAAATCTCGACCTGGAAAGTAACTAAAACTGGCAGCTAAATGTAGTGGAGTAAAAAGTACAATATCTGCCTCTAAAATGTAGAAGAATACACAGGTGACTGAACAACCACGGGATGACTGAGAGCTACGCAGACTCTGTCCCTGCTCACTGTAACATCAGCAACAACACAACAGCTTTAACCGAGCACACGTGACCTCAATAACACCAACCAGTGCACAGCGACCAGTTCATACAGGTGAGCGTCACTGAGCTGAACTGTTGAGCATCAGAAGCAGCAGTCAGGACCGATATTATGTTACACAATGACGCTGTAAATAAAACGTGAGAATCAATCACACAGAACTCACCAGCTGAACGTTCCCGCTGTGTGTCTGCAGCGTCCTGCGTCACAGCTGCACGTTAGCCGAACGGAGGGCACGTGACGTGATGGCCTTTCACCTGCCGCTGGTCGTCATGTGACGTAAACACATTTTATTTATAGCGAAAGTATTAATTATTGTTATATGTTCTTCTTGATACGGGCCAACGGCAAGTCTTCCCAAAATAATAAATAAAGCAAAAATAAAAATTCAATTAGTAAATAAAATGAAATTTAAAAAAGTCTTACCTTCTGTTCCTGAGTTGTGAAGCTAAATAATATTAATTTAATTTAATTATGTATTAATATGGTGATTATTCATTAATATAGTGTTTTCGCAGAATATAATTTTACAGGGAAGTTTGACTTTTGAATGACATTTATGTGAAATTTTATTATGATTAGCGTAATAATTGGAAAATAGGGTATTCCTTCAAGGCATTCCTGAGATAAACTGGAACATTTACATGGATGGATGGATGGAGATATAACCCCAAAAACATAATAAAAAGAAATCGAGAGACAAGTCCAAACCATGGCGGGAATGTCATATTTTTATCATTAATCTTTCTCCTTAACGATAGTGATGAAAGATTAAATTATTGCTACTGTGACAAAACCCTGTCTCCCACTATTGTAAACCACTGTGCAGTGTTTTGGCATCTAATAAACCTTCAGACTCATGGATCTGTTTGTCAAACTGGATCATATTTCAGTGACAGAACCCGTCGGCGCGAACATTTGATTTAACCCAGATTTATTTCCAGTCCAAAGGGGTTTGTGCCGTGTAATGATATACTGTTACTGGGGTCTGGTTTCTGTGTAGGTGACAGATCATCTCTGGTTCATGTATTAAGTAGAAGGCAGACTTTAAAGTCATCGCCAGCTGAAAGAATATAATCTCCACTGTCAAGTGTCTTTTGAAAAATTCTTCAAATCCTAAACAACATGACAGAAGTTTAAACAAACCACACAAGAGGAGGGTACTTTTTTGTAAACAACACCTCCAAGAAAATCCCTCGATGAAACTGGGATTTCCCTCCTTTTTCTCCACAGTCCGGCTGAACAAAGAGCGGCACAGAGTTGGATGGCCAGGTTTGAGATAACACACGTTTATTTAAGTTGAGCTTTGAAGTTATCCGATTGCTTACCTGTCACATTTACAGAAACAGCAGGTTTCACATTGCAGCTAATGTCAGTTGTTAAGATTTTGTGTGGTATTTTTTTCCTCAGGATCATTTCATGGCTGTGAACTGTAACCAATCACAGCTAATAGAGTCTGTAGCTGTCAGAGATAGAGCTGGCTCGAGAAACAGAGCGAGATAGGGGGAAACGTCTGTGGGGGGGAAACAGACAGGAAGACAAGGGGAGAGAGGGAGGCAGGTGAGGAGATAAAATTAGAGAAAGGCAGCGGCTGAGATTGGCTCGACGCAGCCGTTTGCTGTGAAATTACAAAGCCATTATTTGATGGAGGCTTAAACGTCCCGTGCCTCCTCCGCCTGCCTGTCCGCCTGCCTGTAAGCCCGTCGTGAACCCACACGCTGGGGAAACTATTTCCAGGTGTGAAATGGATCCACCGTGGCACTGCTTTAGGGATTTCAGAGGGACGGAAAATGGAAACTTCAATTTGATGAAGACTTCAGCTCAGACACACTTCCTCCACCTTCACTGGGCCTCTGTGGCTTAGCCATGAAGCCATTAGGACCTGCTCCGACTCACTGGACGGGGGGAAAGAAATCCTGCAATATACCACAACCCCCATTATCCAATAATAGTAATATAGACACACACCTCAATGTCAACCACCTGAACCTGGTGATAAAAACATACCTGACACAGATAATGAAGCTGCAGGCCTCGGATAACCAGGGTTCAATGGGTTTATGGAGGCCTACATGCATATTTTTAAACATGAGGAGGGACACACAGCATATAGATGACTTATATTAGAAATGATGGTGTTTCACATTATTACAAGAAATGTACTTAATAACAAACATTAGAACATGTGAAAAAAATCTTAATTTGTCATCTACAAATATGGAGTGACCAGTATGAATTTTCCTTTTCACATGGTTGGAATAAAAAATCAGTTGAGTTTTTTTTGGACTTCTTCATTTCTGAGAGTGTGAAGGCAGTTGAACAGTGGAACATTAGAGCTGAGAACTAAACCTACCCTCTAATGAATAGTGAGTCTGTAAAGATGGAGCCATCCATGAGGTTTATGAGGCTCATTTAAATAAACGATATACTTAAGCTAATAATAGGTTGGAACATCAAAGCAAACAGCTTTTAGGAACATTTTACCTCTGCTGGTATTTTTTTCCCAGGCCGACTACACTTGCACATCAGAACAGCGACAGTGTTTTTACACCTATAGTTCTTTAATCTGGCCCTCATCAGTTGGTGAGTTTTACCCAGTTTTATTTCTTTTCCCAAAGACAAAAGTCCAAGTGATCCAAAATGCGTCACTGCAAACCTTGTGAGAACATGAACTCCACTTAATGTTCGAATACGTTTTGGGTGATAAAGGAAGTACTGTAAATACGGAGAGAAAAGAAGGCCCTGTGTTCTGGACGAGCGTATTTTATTGTGAAAGAAACATTGCTGTGTGTTTCTCCGGCTGCTGCTACTACAACTACACAAGCTGCTGCAGATTCCAGATTTCTTCTGGTCCACACCCAAGTGGGATTACTGTGTTCACACCTGCCCAAACATAGCACACTAAGAGGGAAACCAAAGCATAGTCCCATTTCACCAGATTAGAAAGTGCTGTTGTAGAAATGCCCTGAGTAAAAGGGGATTTTCTTTTATTGTGCTCTGATGTGAGGGTGCAATTCAAACAAAACCCAATAAACCTGATATGTTTATAGCTTGATTATGTGTCCAGCAGACCTTTATACAAACTGCATCAGGTTCATCAGTTTCATTCTTTAGTTTTAGTAACATGACGTTGTATAGCAGCAGGATGGCAGAGCATCCATATTCATCACTGTTCTGATGTGCCCGCTCTCAAAACAGTTTGCTCTTTGTCCTCCTCACTCAGGTGGACTCACCTTGAAGGGGGCCATCACACCCCGATGCTCCTCCTCCCCAAACAACGCATGCATTAGCCTTGAGTCGAGGACGCTGACTGTGGAACAGCAGGAGACAGTAAGAGACAGTGAGCAAACTGGCTTCCAAAGGAAATACACATGTAGTGTGTGTATCCGTTTGGGAACTAGAAAGATAACTTGTTCTGATTATTTATTTTCTTTAAATATGACCAGTTTTAGCTTAATCATCCCACACACAAAAATGTAAATTACATGTAGACATTCATGGGACGGTAAACTCAAGTGGTGACATTATTTCATGGCTAGCAGCTCTTTCAGGCATGCTGGTTCCCCTCCATGTCAGGCAAACCACCAATTTACAGAACCAAAATGACATTTCCCTGCAGGCATTTTACTGTAGGTCAGGCAATAACATCCATGAGTTAATAAAAGACCACTATCAGCCTGGTGCATTACCCTAACCTGCATCATCGTGCACACAGGTAATACAAAAATAGTATAGATTCACAACAACAGGATGTTTCTCCCTCTGGGAAACATTCTCAAAACCTTTAAAATGTGCTAAATACTTGTTTTCTTCCTCAGTGCACATTCATTTATTCCCTCCAATTAAGAGCATTAAAATATCTCCTTCAAGTAATTTGTCTTTGTCTCCTTGTCAGTCTCACTTTGAGAAACTATGTAAAAACTTCAGCATAAACAGCAGCCTGTACTTTGGACAAGTCCAGCAGCCCTGACAGGGACACTTCATGGTGGCTGTTCATTGCAAAACATGCTACATTTCTCAATGGAGAGGGCCTGACTGGCTAACAATGACTAAAATATTACTATGCTTGACATAGAAATAACAAAACTGCTTTGGCATTTGGATTTTTGGCTCGAGAACAAAATATTGTGAGTTTTTATTCCAGAATAGAATAGGTGCCTGTTTGAAATCCAGAAATGTCAGCAACACCTGAAACCTCTGCTGAATTGTTTGGTTATTTGGAATAAAATTGTTTCTGAATCTCCTTTAATCTCCCACCAGCTTCTTGCAGATCTGCGTGCGACAAGCTGCTATATCTCTGACATTTTCAAGCTTGCACACAACACCCTGTGACATTTCATATTTCCACTTCGACAAGGACGCCGTAAAGTCGTCCGAAAGGACAGGAGGAGGGATCCTACTTCTTCTGCTGCTCAGACAGGCATCAAAAGCCCCGGGCCTGCTGCTCCGCTGACGGATGAATGCTGCAGGATGTTTAGTCATATCACCGTTAGCCTCATTAAAGCTCACCCTTGGGTGCTGTAAATAGAGAGAGGATGATTAGTCTGTGTTCAGGGCACAGTTTAACTTCAATCTCTGCTGTCAGCGGGGGAGGAGCCACCACAGACGGATACTCTCCAGCTTGTCCTCTGTAGTTCGGCCTGGACGGCAGCGTCACACTGACCGGAGGTCTGCTTTTAATCCCAAAGGCATTAAAACTGAATTACAAACAAACACAACAAACGCCTGTTACAATTACTCAGGCAATATTAAGGGAATGTTTCATTTCCCCACACAATTAACTTCTCATCACTTTGTGTTCAAATAAAACCTGCAGATGATGACAATTTTCTTCATTATGTTCTACAAATAAATCAGTTAAATCAACCCTGTTAAATTGAAAACATTTGGAGATTCAAAGCTACATTTATCTGTTTTCTAACATTAAAGGTCATGATGAACTCACAGTTGTTGCCCAACTTTTTATTGGCATGTTTTTGGTTATTGTTTAGGCATTGAAGCTCGCAACCTCTCCTAAACAGCAAACAGGCAAAATTAACAAGAAGCTGCTGAACAGACTTCAGCATTTAGCAGTTACAAAAACTTCTTTGGAGATGGTGGAGACCAAAACAGACGTCAAATGAATATTCTTAGACATATTTACTCCAGCAAATACATGCAAACATGACACCAAATAAAAGCTGATGCTGTGTAAATATCTAATTCTTTGCTAATATACTTGCATAAAAACACTTTAATTATAATAAGAAAGGCTTGTTGTTGTCATTGTAGCAAAGTAAACAATGAAACTGGAGATGCTACTCCACTTGATGTACAACACAACAAATAACACTAATTGGTGCAAGAATGACAGTTTAAAAAAAGAGTTATTGTAAATTAAAGCTGTGTAAAATCTGAATACTGTATAAATATATAAATATTGCACCATGTTGGGAATGAGTGACATTAAACTATAATGTGACAACTTGTTTAGATGTGTTTTCCAGAAAAATACCCTGCCTCCAAGTGGTCAAAAAACAAGTAATGCAGCTTTGACATGAGTTAAAACTGCAACTTGAAACATGCTAAATCTTCACAGTGTGCAAACTCTGGGTGCTGCCGAGTTTAAAGTTGCTAGTTGAAATATTCATGGTATCCACTAGATACATTCTCCAGTAACTAATGCAACTTGTGCTAATTATTCAGAAGACGTATGAACATCTACCGGTGAGATTATGATGGAATTTCCTCAGCACATTCATGCTCCCCAGAGGTTGAATCCTATTGATTCTGAGCACTCTGTGAGTTTACCTCTAGTGGCACACTCAGGACTAAATGTCAACACGCTGTAATCAAATAAAAAATGATGGCAAATCGAAGTCTGAAGCATCCACCGGGGCTGGCGTCAGCGTCGCAGAGATTCACGCACAAATGTGATGGAGCAGATTGTCAGACATCCTGAGATAATGAAAATCAATTTCTTTGTCATTTTCCATCATCTGCCCGACGAGTGACAATACTCCTTGGATTCCTTTGTTCCGGTAAGGGGATGAGCCAGCCTCTTTTCCCCGACCGTTCCTGTCTTCCTCTCAAAGTTACATGCAAGACTCCTTTCCCCAAAATATCACCAATTTGGCCTGTGGTTTCCCTGGCAACAGCACATATTTCTCATGTAATAAAGCAAATTCATCAATATCCTTTTAAGGTGAATTTTAACAGCTCGACAATGTATTACATTTTATCTAAATGTTACTTTTATCTAGAGATTATCATTACATAAAGGTCTGTAGTTACTAGTTCTAACAGAAGCATGTGTTTGAGTTCCACTGGCGTTGACTTCTCCATTAGATCGGGCCTCTGCAGGACTCTGTGACCTCATCAGGGTGGCACGGAGAGACGTCAGAGGGGAACGAGCCACTGCGTCTGGTTGTTGTGAATGTCGAGTGTGATGTGATGCTGATCAGAGTGCAGGCAGCAAGAGCTGGAGGGAGGAAACTTCTTTAAGAGTCCTGTCACTTCCCCAGTTGCTGCCCTCATGCCAAAGTCAATGTTGTCTTAACGTCCCGGGCCCAATTTCAGGAGGTGAAAAAAGCCAATCCACGCTGAAAGAATCCGGAGAAAAAACCAGGCTGAAGCCCGCAGCTCAAATTAAAATATCACTTGGGTAAACAGACTGGGTTTCCTCCTGTGGTTACACACCCTCGTCACCCTTGTCACCTTTTTCTGCCTGTCACTTCTCACCCCTCTGCTTCTGATCACTCTCACAGCACTCAGCCGCCAGCTGTGGTCGGCTGTACGAGAGCCATTCATGGAGTGGAGGCTGTATTACATGGAATTAAGGTTCATTCATAAGTGCCATATACACATATGACCTCATTAAAACATAATTTCACAACTAGTGCTCTAAATATAATGTCAGCATTGTTGGGTGCAAACATTGTACATTGAACACATCAATCATGGGTGTAGTTTCACTTTTTTAAATCTTATTTTGCTGCCTCACTTTTATTGTTTCAGGTTAATTTTCTTACCAAAGTGTCTTCAAACAATGCTGATTTTTAGGCCATGGATTTTGCCTTTCGAAAAACTTAAAAGCTATCCCACCTACTTCACAGATTTTATTGGGGCTGTGCAAAGTACTCAGCTTGTGAGAAAAACGACATTATTCAGGGCCGGAAAAGATTCTGCAAAGTTCCTGGGCCACGTAACCCTCGTAGCTAATTCACTTCTGGCATTTACAAATGTGTATTTACTGTCTAAACGATCTTTAATAACGCCTAACCAGGATGTTTTTTGCCCTAAACCTAGGTCAGTGGTTTTGTAGAATAAATTTACAGAAACTGCTGCCTTTTTTCCAACCACAAACTACATGCATGTATAATAACGTGCATGCTTTTTTTTTTTTAGAATGCACCGCTGTACCGTGAGCCATGAAATACTCATTATGACACTCATGACACTGACGTTATGAGTGGTATTGACAAAAGGTCTGTTGGAGATCTGCCTAAGGCTTAGGCAGGAAAACAACATTGTTAAAGTTTGAAAAAGATCAGGGTTTTGGTTAAAATAACCACTTTCATACTAAACTATGATGTATTATGCATGACATGACCTTTTTACCTATGGAAGTTAATTTACAGGTTAACTTATAATAAAAAACGTTGACCTTTGGTTTCACAGGTGAACACAATCACGGGTCTCCTGGGTCAAAGTCCTGTCATTCGTCTCCCTCACTCGCTACTTTCCTCCTATCATAATTATTAGAACCAAGACAGGCTGCCAAACATCAAACTGGAAAATGGAAAACTTCAGGGAAACTGCTGTAGAGTGTTTCTAATGTGATTTCTGGCTCAAAACAAATATTAGCCTTCGCTCATTTAGCCTCTCGATCTTGACAAATGAAGTGAAGTGCAGGACATACTGTTGAGCAAGCTTTTCTTGTAAAGCTAGATTTTCAGTAAGTCAATACAATTTACTTAATTTTATTTACTCACACCCCATGAAAGCTGAAATATGAAAAACTTGAGTGCTTTATGAATTTTATATGAGATCATTAATTTCCATACAGTCACCTCTGCACTCTGGTTTGGCTGTCAGTGTCTTTGATGTCCAGCTGGATTTCAGCCTCTTGCATTGGAAATGAGTCTTTTGGAGTTTTTATGTGAGCCATAACTAACAATGACTTGACACCGCTGGCTGTTCTATTTAAGCCGCTTCAACAGGGTGAGTGTGTGTAGTGTGTGCTGTCTATGTGTGTGTTTGGCCTGAGGCTAAGTGTCTTGATTGACGGGGCGAGCAGCAGAGTCCAGTCGAGCGATCCCATAGGTAGCTGGTCTCCACTGAGGTTTGACCCGCCTGCTTCCCCTCATCATCATCTCACACTGGCTGCTCAGGTGCGGATTTCCCAGAGGCATCTTTTATACTTCAGTCTAAAGGATACTGGTGTTTTTCTTTTTCAGTCAGTTTCAGTGGCCCGTTTCCGCTCTTAATGCCAGTTTGTGCACACAGATTAGCCGTTTGTTTTTGCAAGTGTTTCATTTCACAGCTTTTGTTAGCCGTGACAGCAGTGAATGTCAAGCTGTGTTTACATTTTACGGCGAAAAACACTTTAATGTTCAGAAATATTTTAAGTTGTATGAATCACACAAGGTGTCGGGAAATCCTACAAATAAGACAGACAGCTAATGCTTAAAGCTCTCTCCTGCATCTTTGAGCATTTTCAAAAAGCTCCTCAAGCACCATCTGCTCACTTTCTCTTTATTTCTTTTGTCCCTTGTGCCTCATGTTTAATGTCCTTGGGTTTTATGAAAGACGTGGCATTAACATTCATCTTGAGTGATCCAATCACAAATCGACAGCTCTAAGGACGACTGCTCTCCGCTCTAAATGCAAATAAACATTTAGTAAACTCATGGCTAACTCAGCAGACATTGCAGCGTAAGATAAGAGGTTCCTGGTGAAGGTGTCGGACCTCTGCAGAGCACAGGATGAAAACAACATCCAATCAATCTCAGTGGTTTCTGTGATATGAGAAATACAGCAGCAGCATGCACAACTGTACTTCCTCTATATAGACAAGTTCAGTTGAGTCACTACTCTGCTCTTCATTTTCCAGCCAACATTTCTTACATTCCCTGGAATTTGGTTCTTCAGATTGTACCCATTCAACAGGCATGTCGCTTTGTCTTAAACGGAACAATAAGTCCAGTATTTTCATCTTTTATCAACTCTTGACTCATAAATATCTGCAAGCAGTTTGTACTCTGGGGGAGCATGGCTGAATAATAGTGGCTGGTGCAACATATCTCAGAACCTTTCACAGCCTGCAGCACTCTGTTCCCCAGGTCAGCACTGTGAAGTTTGCTGTTGGTCAGAGGTGCACATTTATGAGTCAAACTTCACCAAAGTTGAACTTGACATGAAAGATTAGTGCAAACCCACAAATTGTGGAAATTCCATTGAGCTAAATTGATTATGCCATTTCAAATGCTGGAGTGTCCAAGCGTCTAGAAAATTGTTATGCCCAAAATAAACAAAAAGCCTGCTTTCATTTCTGCTCTATTGAAGCCTTAAAAAAGGCCAAAGGCATATGTCTGCGGCCTGAGACATTGACAAGGATTGCAAGTCTGCCCGTTTCCAATAAAAAGTTAGTGTTGCAAAAGAGCAGTTTATACCATGCATGCTGGACCACATGAAAACAATAAAATGGTGTTGCAGACATTTGGTTTTAAGCGACACTAATCATTGTGACTGTCCTCAAAGAAATTAAACACAAGAAAGAAAAATAACTAAATGGAGGATTTGTGAATACGTGCAATTAAACCAAAGCAGTGATGATGCAGTTCAAGGCTAATGGGTTTTTTCATCTGAAGCCAAAAAACAAAAGACCAAGATGAATAAACTCCTAAATTCACTTGGCATTTTGCAAGTTAATTCTTTGTTGAACTTTGTTGCATTATTTAACATTTTGCTTTTCTCTGGCACAATATGATCCCATACTGTATCTGCAGAGGCTGACCAAGCTCCGTCTCAATATTTCCTGAACTGATGAATGAGTTTCCAGTGAGTTTAGCCCTGCGTGTGCTGCCATTCTATGTTTTCAATCAATTAAATTTATAGCATCTTTCATTCTTTCATTTCATGCAACTCAGCATGCCTCACCATAAATCAGTCAAGTACCAGGAAGCTATAAATAACACAGAAAAAAAACAAAGCGTCAATTGTAAGAGCCTTCAGAGAGGAAATTAAAATAAACATATGGACAATTTAAAAGCAAAGAAAGAAAAATAGCCTGAATTAATCAAAAGTTATGCAATCAAACTGTATTTTTAACCAGCAAGAAAGCAACATGTGACTTGACCGTGTTAATCGGATCAGGAAGCTTCTCCACTAATTTAACTGAAGGAAAACAAAACCCTCTTTGTTTTCCTTCAGTTAAATTAGTCGAGAAGCGTCCTGATCCGATTTGATATCAGACTTTCCTAAATGCCTTTAAGGCAATCTGATATGTTATTTGGTAGAGAGCTATGTAAAGCCTTTAAAAAACAAGTTCCACCCCGTTAAAATCAATGCACAAAGAAAAATGAAGCCAGTGTGAGGTGGCCAAGACAGGTGTGATGTGTTCATTGTCTTTTGTCCTCGTCAGCACTCTGGCACAGGCATTCAGCACAAGCTGTGCTCTGTCTATTGTCTGCTTTTAGTAGAACAGGGAAGACTGCATTAGAGTGCTCAAGATGGGAGAAAAGAAAAGCACAAGCCAGCTTTTTTTAAACCTAATAGCCAGAAATTTAAAAAGTATCCACCTGCAGTACTGAGGTGATAAGAGGAAGTTGTGATTACATAATGACGTCACAATTTGATTTGAGGTTCATATTCAAAGGTCATTGTCAGCTTTGGAAAAAGCAGCATTTACTGCTGCAAATGAGCAGTAAAAGCGTATTGAGACAGTGTTGCAGTAAGACATGAGAAGCTTTAGCTGGCATGTTTTTAATTAATCCGTATTCGTGCCAAATAATTTCTCTGCTAGACAGCCAGAAACCATTTCTTCAGACCGCAGAAAGATGTTAATTTAGAGTAAATTGGATCACCTGTTTCATCTCTTTGTGTCTCTGAAACCCTGCAGTATCTTACCCTGCTCTGTTCCAAGTGGTGTCAAACTTGAAACAGATGTTCACTTCAGTATTTTTCTGCTGCTTAGTGATGGATGGTAAATTTAATGTGGAAAAAATACTAAACGAGTGTTCCTCTTTCTCTTTCACCTGATCGTGCGCTCAGACTACACCAGAGAAGTTTCCACTTCTCCTTTCTGCCGCGAGGAAAGAATGTTTAAGAACACAATGAGATTTATTGTCTTCCTATAACTTGTGGCCGGAGCTTGGCGAAACACACCATCTGAGCATCTGAAGCCTGACCGGAGTAAAGTGATGGATGATACTGTATACTGGATTACCGCAATGTACGAGAGGAGCAACTCTGACCCCAAATCTTCTCGAGACTCCCGCACAGCAACCATCAGTCACCATTTACCAATCAACGTGTAGCGTTTGTTGGAGATCTGAGCGGAGACAGATGGAAATCTGACAGCAGCCTCTAGTCAGTGAAAGGAGAGAGTTATAGGTGCATAAGAGTGGGTACATTGAAGGTTCAGTTCAGCAGAATTACAAAAGAATAGCCATATGTTCTCACTTACATCGAGTGGTATCTGTCCATGCAGATAGTTTTGTTCTTTCTCGCCTGATTTGGAGTTATCTGGGCCTGAGATTTCTGCTATACAATTGAGGTGAATGGTATCTTGATATATAATATTTGATATACTCATATCAAGGCTTCCCCTTATGATTCACACTCAGATGCTGGTTAATTAGGTACACCTAACTCCAACTCTGTAATAAATCAAAACATATGCTTTCTACCCCACAAGATCTCCAACCTTAACGACAGAATAGACCATTTGTCAATACCACCCATAACGACACATTGCGTTTATCAAAATGACCCATGTGTGTATTTACGATGGTGACGTGACTACCATAAGTTCCGTAAAAACGTGAGCCAACAAAGTTATGTTAAAAATTGTTTAATTTTGGTTTTACCCATTAAGTCCGATGTTTAAACATATTTAAACACTTTTATGTTTCTCAATTATCTGAGAATCAAGTGCCAAAATATAACACACCTAACACATGTGCCACCACTGTGGGAAGGAAAAATGGTTTAGGGAATGCAACTACTTGGTTAGGTTTTGGAAAAGATCATTTTTTGTGTGACAATAAACTTCACTTATTTAAAATAAAACAGAAGTGACTGGTATGAGCAGTATCCTAAGTGGAAGTCCTGTGTTTGTCTGGTCCATCTGACTTTGATAAAAACGTGCCTGGAATATAATGATTGATTTCCATTGGTGATGTTCCTATGTTGCCGGAACACAGTACGTGCCACCACCACGTAATGCAGCATTAAGAGGTTCAGGTCATTCCACTTATATTTCTATGAGATCAGTCTGGCCAAACCAAGTTTTTCTGGAGAGCTTGAGAGAAATCTTAATCCCTGATTTCTTCTCCTTCCATACATATATTCAGAATGAGCTCAGCCACCTCCACATCCCCAATCTTTTAACAAAACATCTCTGCTGTATTCAGCTGAAAATCCATCTCGGCTCAGTTTGTTTTTCTCTGTCCCCTCTCTCTGCTGATGCTCGGTGTGCCTTTGGTCGGTTTCTGCTCTCTCCCTCTCTCTCACACACACACACACACAAACACACTTTTGAAGTCCAGGAAGTATCATCTTGCTCTGAGCAGCCGAACGTAAATGAACGCAGGGGGGTTTTTACTTTGCTGCCTGGTTGGCTAATGGCAGGTTTTAAAAACGGAACTGGGGATTGAAAAGCTCAGCCCTGAAAGCCAACGCCGGGATGACATCATGAACTCTAAAAATGACACGTATCTAAAAATGGACGAGGGCCTTTGAAGAACAACAGGCTCAGTAAAGATGATTACCTCCCTGTCAGCTGTGATTTAAGGCTGGCTTTCTCCAATCCAATGACTCACCATCAAATAGTAGCGAGATGATTCTTCCAGTGGGAAATCGTGCCAAAATATTTTCATCTTTGCAGCACAGAATGATCGCCAGTAATCATTAGCGTAGGAATGGGGATGCTGAGCGGGCTGTAGCTCCCCCTGCTGGCCTGATAAAAACACAAGAATATTTTAAACATATCCCGTTGAAAACCATGCAGGTGCATTATACTGCTGGGTTTTAAGTATGGACAATATTGTAAATTATAAGGAAACACATATAAGAATACCTATTTAACAGCTTCAAGGAACTTTAACATTGTGTCGAGTTTGGCGGCACCCCCTATGGACAAAAGCGAGTGTTCATGACTGCTGTCAAAAAAACTTTTTCTGCTGAAGGAGGTTCTGGAGAACCAGCACAAGTTCCTCTGATTTTGCTTAAATCAGACACGGTACCACTGTGATGAGCGTTAAGAATAACTAACTAGAAATAGCCAATTATATTGCTGATGGTTATGTAGATCACATACAGACATCAGTATTAGATTAAGAGTGTTTAAGAACCTGTTAAAAAATTCCCTGTAGTTGCTTTAAGTGTCCTGGCCTGGCTGTATATAAATGGACACAGCAAATTAAGGGTGCAGAAAAGCTAAAACAACATATTTCTTCCCTTTAAATAGTCCATAACCAACTAAAAATGGGCTGTATGGAAAAAGAAACCAGTAGTGAGACTGAGGCTGCATGTTATCTGAACGTCCCACATGCATTTATGTATGCCAATAACTCCAGTCAAAGCAGCTCAGCCTGACCAGAAAGTGATATTAAAGCAAAAATTAACAACAAAGCCTTGGGCTAAGTCACTGTAGTTGTGTAAAAGAATTTATGGCATACATGTGTTAACACGAGTCGAACCTGCCTCTGTTTTGTTGACACAGTTCATCAGCAGAATGACCTCATTGGTTACTGCCTTGTTTGTGCCTCGGGGAACGTTACTCTGATTTGTCCCTGTCATAACGAGGTGTAATAACACCCAGTGTGTTTATAGATTCAATAAAGCTTTATGTGTGTGAATCATTTTCTCATGTCTCTTTCTCTGCATCTCCAGCTTTTTCCTCAGTCCTGCAGCAGCAGATCAGGTTGCTGTCGGGCGTGCTGGGTGGTTCTGATCAGACGGGTGGGGGGTGGAGGGGTGGGGGGCAGCATATCATCACCATCTGGGAGCTGAAGGGTGAGGTGAGGGCCAATGAGAGACAGCTGTCGTTAGTCCGAGCAACAAGCTACTACTAATGGGAGGACATTTACTTGTGGAATGGATCAGTGACTCATCTACAACCATAGCATGTACATGACACATTCACATAGAAAAAAAAGATCTGTATCATATAGCTATTTTTAGCAAGATATTTTTTGTCTTTTCAGTGTGACTGTAGTATGAAAGAAAGTGTAGTTGATGTACAATCACATAAAGAGTATACACTCCAATCTTGAATGGCATAAATACTGTATTTATTTAGGTTTGTCTCAACATTTTTTAAATCAAAATTTGAAATTGAACCAACTATCCACTCCTCTTCGCTATAACTTTTTAAGGAACATTACTCTTCCTGACTTGGGAAGGCAATAGGGTCAGTTACACAATACCAAATTGCACACTCCAAGGATTATATCGAAAGCATGTATTTTGGGAGCATACTGGCATTGAGATATTTCATCCACTAGATGGCGGCAGTTAGTGAAGGCAATATGGTCACTGAAGAAATAATATAAATTCACAATATAAATTCCAGATTGTGTTCTGGATCAACGATCACCACCAAAATCTAATAAACTGTTCCTAGTCCCAATACACGCTACAAATCCGTGCAGTACTTTTTGAGTTATTTTGTACACAGACAGACAGGCAAACGCGGGTGAAAACATAACCTCCTGGCAAAGGTAATAAACATTTAATAGCAACAAAATGTATATATATGGGAGAAATTGGAAATCTGAAAATATGGGTCAGGTTGTAAAACAACCAACCAACCAACAAGAAACATTTTCTTTCAAGTGCAAGTTAGAAACTGCTGTCTTCGTCTCTCAAAGACAGATTGTAAACAGAGGTAAAGAGACAGGAAGTGGCAGGATAACAGCACAATTAGATCAGTTCAGTGAGACGGGGAAAGTGGCTTTGTTGCCCCCAGACTCATCATCTCAGAGATGGCTGGAAGATTAGATAACTCCAACCATTGAACAAGTCAACTCTGTATCTCTTAAATACTTCTGTCATCACAGTTTGACTGAGGGGCATCCAGGCGGCTGAATATAACCCTGAAAAAGTTCTAAGTTTGGACCACAGCCAAAGGCTCAGCCCACAGACACAGAGCTGCGGTGAAAACAAAGTTGGAGCAGTTACAGGAGATAATCATCATTATGTTATAAAGCATTTTTTGTCCAATTTTGGCGTAAGATGCAGAGAATGTTTGCGCTAAAACCCTGCAGAAAAAAAGCAGCATCTCTGTGTGTGTGTGTTCTTTTTATGGTGTTATAAAATGATAAAAAGGGTTTTATAGGTACAATAAGCAGGGCTGTGCTGAAAAGCTGTAAACACTCTGCAGCCATGACTCAATCATCCTCCTCTCTTCTTGGGCCAGCCTGTTCCAATGAATCACCACACACACACACACACACGCACACACACTATAACAGCACAACAGGGACTGACAGGGACTATGGATGTGTTCTCCAAGGTATATCTGGTCTGTCGGTGTGAGATTAAAAATCAATTGTGGACTTTTGGTTTAAGTGCATTTTGGGACAATTTTTTGTTTGACTTATTATCAACAGCCAAAGGGTTGTAAACATTACTTCTCACAGACAGATAAGCTAAACCACTCATGGGTCACTTTTGTGGACACAACATCCTTTATCATCAGCACTAAATCAAGCTGCGAGTGTATTCTAGAGGCAACATGTTATGATACAGGTTGCTGCACTTAAAGTTTTAGGATGTAATTTAATTTCTCTGTTGGTCATATGAGAAATATCTGAAGTAAATCCCACAAAAAGACCAATATAACTGTCACGCCGGAGCACTAAAGTTTGAACCCAGATGCACGACCAAGAGCAGAGTATAATGTTCACACAGAGGTTTTTATTCTCAATGGTTAGAACACGACAGAATAGAGACACTGATGGTGAACCGCAGGA
>CAFUXE010000209.1:216005-228399 GCA_903364295.1 Serranus cabrilla
AATGATTTGCTATAGCTACATGACCCGGAACTGTGTATACACTAATTCAAACTAGTCAACAACAACAGAACAAGACCAGAGAAGAAAAAATCTTGGAGGAGTTCAGAACTCCATCAATATGAACATCTGGATGTTCGTGGTGACCCACGTGCGTCATCCATACCTTGACGACCATACTGACAGCAAAAAGCATGAAACAGGCATTATTCATGTTGAGTAATGCCTAGAAATTGCAGGGCCTTTCTGTCTTAGGAAATTATTTAGCAAATTTGTCCTCTGTAGCACACCATGCTCAGTAGCAGTTGGGGGGTTCAGGTGCCGGTGGCGCTCTGGTTACAAGCCTGATTTCCAACCCTTAGACCACAGACTGCCTCCATGATTCATTTCATTAGTAAGAATTTACTGGCTTGCGGTGAGTGTCAAATTGGAAAGAACTGAGAGACAAAATTCAGTTTGTTGGTTTTGTTGACAGGAATATACATATAAAGTATCACCTTCACAGCCGTGATATACTCCAAAACTGACACTGATACAGAGTATGCATGCTGGCACATGTGCAGTCACTACATACAGCCTGTGTGGTCATCAACACTGGCAAACATCTCGGCAGTGAGACTGATGCAATCATCAGCAGAAGATGATGATATATTCGGTATAATATATAATATATAATATTTTACATCCTGCTTCAGAGTCTGCTTTGAAGCAACATGAATTGATCAGATGCTCAAAAATATTCCATGAATCTCAAAGCTCAGGAGTTATGAGGCGAAATGTTGCAAATCATTCCCCAGTTCTCCCAATTCCTGTCATCTCTCTGCTGTCAGCTATCTCATAAAGGCATAAAATACCACCAAAGAATTTAATAAATACATGGCCATGGATAGATGGCAACTTTTTTAAAATAAATAAATGTCAAGTATGGCTTCAAATCAAAAACTAATTACTTGTTCCTTGGCTCATTGGCTTTATTTTCCACCAGATTTCACTGAAATACATTTTGAGATATTCTGCTAACGATCAGACAATCGTCCAAATTTCCATGTTTTGTAATCATGTTATTGTACTTTCACTCTAGGCGGTGTGTCGCCTCCTCTAACGCTCTCCAGGAACAAAAACAGACCTTGAAACCTGAGAAAAGCTGGCAGCCAAGCGGGGGTTCTGCTCAGTGTTTCAGCCAGCCACAGATCAATATTTTTACTGTAATTCCATCAGCCGTCATTACAGCTACAGCTCCTCGGATGGAGGGGGCGGAGGGTGTTTGTGAGTACAGAAGGCAAAGGAGTAGGAGAGCGACAAAGATTAGTTACAGAGCAGTTCAAGAGAATTTACAGACAAGCTGGGAGATGGAAGGAAAACTAACAAAAGGACAAAGTTGAGGAAAAGAAGAAAGTTGGCTTTTCTTTGGTCCAAACTGGAAAAGTTGAGTTTATTGAATTTTGTACTTGCTTCATTTAATTTCACACACTTCAATTACAGGCCAGCCAGGACTTGTAAACAGCAGTCACATGGACTAACAAGTTGCTTGTTTATTGGATGGAAGTTTTGATGACCTTTTACCTTGAGAGCTTACTGATTCTGGCAGAAGAGAAGGCACACTACACTTTCTGTGCATGTCAACATTGATCTAATGAGAAAATTGTACAAATTATACAACTAATGTTGATGTTGGGCCATCATCGGAAGCCCATTAGGTATCGTTCTTGTTGTAGAAATTGAAAATGGTTACAGTTTTTAGTCACCTAATATTTTTAAGTAATACAAGCACATCATAAAAAAATGTGTCATGAAATAGTAAAAGCTTTACAGAGTAACTGATCAGAACTCTTTGTAGTTGTTGTTTTATCATTTGAATTTGAAGTGTTGTTAGTTAACATGTCCGCCCTCACTCCCTGGCATCCAGAATACCAGCAGTGCAGCTGTTGTCACACTCTTCACAGATTCCACAAAAAATTAATCCAGCAAATCACTGCTTGTTTATTCATCTGTTCTTTGCCTTTCAAATTTTAGTTTTCTGGACCTTTGTACTGATTCCCACCACAGATCTATTGACTCTTGAGCAATGAAGTCATTGAGGGTTCCTCAAGTGACACAGACATCAGCTTGTCCTTATCTCTTCAGAGATTACTTCAAATCTGTCGTGATTCTGCTTTAACAGCTGAATCTCACACATACAGCTGAGGAGGCTTCACGTTTTGCTGTTTGCTGTCCCTATTTCTGTGTTATTCATTAGCCCTATTCTTTGGGGGAAATGTCTAATTAATATACTTCATAATAAGACATAGTTTGAACTACATACAATTACGTCACAGATTCTGGAAGCTGAAGACCTCATGTTTTAAAAACATATTTTCTCTAACTTGTCAGATAACAACACTTTGTCATACATTAGTGTGCATATAAGACCGACTGGACTTTACATTAGTTCCGATATTACCCTATCTGCAGCAATATTAGATGCTTAGAGAAATGGATGTGATACAAGCTAAAAAGATGACAAAAGTCAGTTTAAACCCCCTCAAATTTGACCCAGTGTTCAGGTGCTGCAACGGGTGCCTTGTGTGTTAGTTTCACACACTGAGGGCCGTGACAAAATGTCAGTATGGGATGACTTGTTGCCATGTCGTAATATCAGAAAGATAGGTGCCAGACACATAGAATCAACAAAAGTACAATTGAAATGGTATTTGTCTTTGAACAATCAACATCTCACAGATACAACTGAAGTGAGCTCTGATTCCAGTGTGTTTACCTTGTATTCTCCAAGCTGCTATCACAACCTGGCCAGAAAAACTGAACCAAAGGCTAAAAAACTTCAAAGATCAAATAAGCTCCCCAGATCCTGCTGGGTGTGAACTTTGTGTGCCTTTATTTGCAGCCCCTTCTACCCCATAAACAGCCTCATGTGTTGTTTGGATTTTATTCGGAAACTCTGCATTCCACTCAGAGAAAAATTTCACCTTCGCTGGTTTTGGCAAGAAGCAGCTCCATTGCTGAATCAGACCCTGCAGCCTGTAAAATAAAGGGAATAAAGAGGCTGGGATGGCAATGAAAACACTCACCGCTTTTTATGATCCACTCATAACACACACAGCGGGTCTGGTCAATGTGATGTGGAAAGAAACTGAGAAACAGAAGACACACAGAGGGAAAGAGAAGAGCTCATCAGCAGATAAATATGCAGTGATTCATCATCATTGACGTGATTTACCTGCTTACACATACCTGACGCATTCCTACTACCAAGGATGCAGAGAAGGTAATCATATATTTTTGTCCTTTGATTTTCCCCAAATGAAATTAATGATAACAATCCAACACTAGAAAAGCACTCTGAGAGCGCAGACCTGCGCCAAGGCAACACACCATCCACTTCTCTCTTCAACCAAATGAATTTGCTTGCAGTGGATGCGATTCCCCAAATGTATCCGTCTGAAGAGACTTATAATCTTTAGACAGATATTAAGTCCGGATAGAGTGAGGCAAAGTGTTGATGATGTACATGTGCCAAGAGACTGGTGGCACTGGCATCCACTAGATGGCGGCAGGGAGTGAAGGCAATACGGCCACTGATGCGATACAACAAATTCACAGTATAATTCCAGATGAAGTTCCAGATCACCGATCACCACCAAAATCAAATCACTTCTTACATGTCTCAATACAGACATTGTCCAAAAAATTTCAGCCAAATCGGTGCAGTACTTTTTGAGTTATTTTGTACACAGGCAAACAGACAAACGGTGCCGATAACATAACCTCCTCCCTGGCCCTTGGCCTTGGCGGAGGTAAATATCTTACTTGTAATACTTAATCACTCCATGTCTGTTACTTAAGCCCAAGCCCATTGTTTCCTATTGAAGACATAAAATGGCAGACGGAATAGAAAAAAGTCTGTCTGTCCTTCAACTCTGTCAACAACTTTTCATCCAATCCGCTTAAGACTTGGCAGATGTAGAGAGATCTACGGTACGGTCTTAAGATGTGGAAAGAGATGTTACATTGTAGCAAAATCAAACCCTTCAGGCATCAACGATATAACTGTCGAAGTTACTGCTTTTGTTGACAAGTCCAAAAAAGATTATGGTTAGACTTGTACTTGGCTTTGTGATCAATAAGTCATGACCAAAATGCAAAAACCACACTGCTTTGCCAAAATTAAAAAGCCTTTGATGAATTGGATTTGCACCTACGCATTTCAACTCATTGTTCTTCAGGGCATGTTAAAACAACTGACAAGCCCATAGATATACCGCGGCTGGTGTCAGCTGCCAGGCAATCAGAGAAGCAGTAGATAATTGACACAGCTGCAGTACTGCACCTGTGTCAATAACCTTGGTATTTTTTGGTGTTGTTATTGATCATAAAGCCAAGTAAATGTCTAACCATGATCTTTTTTGGTTTTATTATATGTTCTTGGAAATACCCTGGTCACAAACAGCTAGCTGTTGGCAAATGACATGTATCCTCTAGCGCTGTTGGAGGACACAATGATGTCATGGCAGGTGTATTGCTCAGAACCAAAGGAAGCGGAGTGTCATGTGAGAAGTTGTTTGGATGGTTAATTCTTGTGAAAGCTGCAAACAGAAATACCAGAGGCCAAGCAATCAGCCTGTAATCGTGTTAGGTCACAGGGCCAAAATCTTCTACCCTGATACAGGTAACTTAAAATCTTGATTATGATATAAATCCTCATATAGCATGTAAATAAATAAATAAATAGTTGATGCAAAATATCAAATTGTTAAAGCCTATTCACTGTGACGTCACCCATTAGTTTGTGGACAAGTTTGGCGTTACATCAGTTGTCATCTTTGTTTTTTGAATCCGAGAGAGACCATATTTGGATTGGGAGGCGCGATGACGGGTGTATCAAACTTTAAATCTTTACGCTAAAACAGAATGTACATCCCCCTGAAGTTCTTTTGCAACTACCTCTGATAATGAAAAAGTCTATGCTAAACTAAGCTAGTGCAACACAGGTATCATGAAGAAGAACTTTATTGTTGGACCAACGTGTTGAAGCTGGTGGCTTCATGTTTTTTGACATCAATAGAGTTATCCTTTAAAACTACACAGTATCCTTGCCTGTGCCTACCACAGGGCCAATGGCTTGGACCAAGAAAGTCATGCAAATCAGTGACAGTATAAGTTAATATAAGGACATCTAAACACATACTTTACCTTATGTGGTTTATTTGTCTGGTTATTGAAAAGGATATAAGATGCAACTTTACATGATGCTGATAACTGACAATCATCATGGACCACTAGAGTTTTTTCATCTTGTGGGAAGATAAAAGCTTCAACAATACAAGAGACTCAAACAGCATGCATCATCACATGCAAAGCTGCACTTCGAGTATGGGCATCATTATTATGTAGGAAGACACATCCTCGTCTCTTGCAATCAAACATGATTGCAAGAATTTTGTGAAGACCCTTTCAGCTTGTCTGTGAGGCCAAACATCTTTGTGTTTTTGTTAGCTTGTCATGATGGCGACATAGCATGAAAACTTGATTATACATTTGTATTTAATGTGTGTTTGAGCTCTTCAGTTTGAGTGCAGACTCAAATTGCAGTCAGACCTATAATGGCAGCTATCAGTGCTCTCAGAAAGACAACATGAAAAGATGTAGATCTTCAACATTAAGGCTATACATCACATAACACGAGGAGAGCAGAACAACACAACAGGCATATGGGCAAAACCCCAGTTTGTGCCTCTTGCATCAATACCTTCATTATGTGACACTTCAACAACTACAATTATATTTGAGTCTCAAAAGGAGCCTTGGCTTTTGTCAAAACCAAATGGAAGTGAACAGAAGACGCACAGCATGTCGTTAATATCATGCTGTTTGTAATTCGTTATACACACCAAACTCACAAGTCTAACAATTTCAAGATGGAGATGTTTTCTGCCAAGATATTCTCAAGTCGACATGGGTGCTTGTTTTTCTCAAAGCTGCACTGATCAATAACTCTGTTAACAATGGACTCTATGGCTATGTGTAATGAAAAGGGGATTACTTTTAGTCATGAACCAACATTGTTCCATTGACATATTTTCGAACAATATCTTTATTAGATTTTCATTCTATAAAAAGACAGGAAAAGAACAAATAGCAACAAAAAAATGCACAAATGCACACACATATACAATATACAAGATATAACATCATACAGTCCAGAACACAGGGGAAGAAGGAACTGGGTCATTCAGAACAGGTCCTAGTAAAGTATAAAAATTGCCTTAACCTCACATCATCCAACACTGAATATCAAATCAGCCTCATCCACAACATGCTCCCTGAATTATTTTTTTTTATAATCTATTCATCATACCAATGGCCTATTCACGTGTTGGCAACATAACTTTTTTTTTCATTTGTAGCATAGATTGTGCCTTTAAACTAGATACACAATAAAGTATGATTGAAGGTGACAGGCCTGTCCTCCACTCAAGTGTATATAGCATCTAATACATTCTGTATATTAGCGTATTTGTTTATGGAATGAGTTATTCATTATTTTATTTTCTGTATTAAAAACATCACATATTTTTTGCTCAGAATCAGTGTGCAGATACACTGGCTGTCTGAAAGAGAAGTGAAATCCTGTGCAGGCATTGTGAGGCTAAATCAAACATAATAGAGGCTGTCTTCATTTCTGTGTGTATGACAATCTCTTCGATTGACAGCAGCTGAGAGGCAAGTGGCCACACTCCATATCCTATTGATTTTAGCTTAGAAAGGCTGCTGTGTGCAGACGGAGGGATGGAGGGAAGAAAGAGGGGAGAGATTGCTGATGGTGATGATGATGATGGTGGCGGTGGGTGGAGTAAAGAAACAGAGCAGTGTGATTGACGTGGGGAATTAGGGAGTGCAGCAGAGGAAGGGTGCACGAGGGAGATGTTTAGTGAAATGTGTTGATGTGTCTGAATCCCATAAATGCAGCAATTTGTCATAATAACTGCAGGGGGAAAGAGGTGGGATTGATATTTTCACTGGTTACATACCAGTGCTGCTGCTTTCCAGTCAGGCCACCCACAGACTCCCACATTTGCAGTGAATTGATTAATGACTGATTGGACTGAAAATTGCACACTCTAATCACTCTCTCAGTAATCAAAAGGAACCAAATTCAGAAGCCAGAGCAGTAAGCTCTGATCTTCATTCAGATTTGCTAAAAGAAATTTAAAAACTCCCCAAGAAATGTATTCTGGTGTGTGTGTGTGTCTTGTTTTACTGTGCTGAACATCAAGTCAGTCTTTTTAGCAGTTTAATGGTATTTTTGCTCGGTCAATGTTTGGTGTCACTACAGTGATTTTTCATGTTTTCTAATTAAATAATCATCACATTACACAGTTAATAATTGTAGGAATACTTCATTTATAAATTTGTACAAACTAACACTAACATGCTAACTTGCTAAACCCTTAATATCTTTTACTGATAAATCTATGAATGTTACAACTTGGTCGGGTGAAAACGTGTTTTTTTATTTCACTAAAACGACGGTGTCTTCCAAAACAGAATTTCCGAGCTCAGAGTGAGTGAGAAATGGATTTTTGTTTGACTGGCAGAAGGTTATTGAACCGTGAAACTTTCAACTGAGCTTCATCTCAGTTTAATAACTGGCTTGAAATGTACTCCTGAAAACACCTGAATATATCCACTGAGCACCACACACAGTCCAGCCCAGTCCAAGGATAAAAATGTTACAAGCGCTATGATATGAAACAGCCCCTTTAGTGTCTGGACAAGGTTTTCAATTAACTTCAGTGTAAAATTATGCACCACAATATAAGATACTCAGAGCAAGTGCTCCTTCAGATCAGGTGAGGTCATATAAAGAGCGACAAAGTCCGTGGACGAAGGAGGTCGGGGTGGATAGGACATCAAGTTTTTTACACATATTATTTGCCCTTGTCCAAGAATTACACAACTTACTAAATGCAGCAATGACACATTTTGTAATGTTATTATAATTAAACTTGCAATAAACTTCGTCAACAATGTAAAACAAACTTCAACCTAAAATAAAGACCGACACTCCTGCTAATATTCTGTATTTGGAGTATCTTGGGGGTAAAGCTTCAAACTGTTGTACTACTAACAGTATATCTGCATCTATATCACACACAATAAACTTTTAAGCATGTCAAAGACTGGGCTGTAGTCAAGACCAGCTCAATCAAGGTCAAGTTCAAAACCAGGCCTAGTCAAGTCTTAGTGGAGAACAAGTCAAAAGGCAGTCAAGACCATGCAAAGCCTGAGTCCAGAGCAAATAAAGACCCTTTCAAGACCTTAAAAGGCAATTGTCTTTTTAATACTTAAAAGGAGTTAAAAAAAGATCTACAAACAAGATTTATCTCTTGTAACCCATCATGTTGGCAAAGTTTTGTACAACTGATTCTGCATCAACAGCCAGGAACAACTTGATCAATAGTTCATCCCAAGACCAATTAAGGCCAAGACCAAGACAAGTGCAAGAGTCCGGAATACTAGTCATTTAAGTGAAATCCTGCTTGCTGCCTATAATAAGTACTTTTATTGACTTTTGCAATTAACATGTTTTGTAAGTGTGCCTTCTTCTGCATACTGTGGGTGCAATCCAAGCACACTGCCAAGACAGTAAACTCAAGTCTCCACTTGGAGCTGAGCACTGTGGACCTGTCTCCCACTCGAGGTTTGGTGGCTCGTCTGCAGCAACGGGGCGCAGAAGAGCCTCCATCTCTGTCAAACTTTCCACCTCCCACGTTTCCTGTTACACTCTACTTTTTGGTTCTTGTTCACTCTGTCTTTTCTTTTTTTTTTTTTTTACTTCTCCCCATAACTCCCACACCTTCTCGACTGCGTCTCCGGTAGCGCAGCACAGCAACACTTCATTAGCTTCCATCATCCCAGGCAGAGATAAACCTACAGGTGGGGAAAGAAAGTGACAATGTGTGAAAGACATTTCCTCCTGTGCGGGGACAATTATACCAAGCAATATCACTACTGCGCCGTCTGTATTTAGCTATTCCTGAAGAGGCAGAAAGGATGTAATATCCCCTTCGTTTTGCTTGATTTACTTCACTGTGCTGGTTTTACCGCAGTTGCATTATTAACCCCTAATACTTTGCAGATGTGTTCTGATTGGATCTATAAGTGTAATATTACACATAGTTTGGCACACATGTTCATATGTACAGGACACGCACAGACACACCAACAAATGCAGGCCGCAACATTAAAGGAAATCATGTGAAGGAGGGATGAAAGTGGCAGAGCAGTGGGAGGAGTGTGACCGATGTAAGACATGCAGAAGGAAGAGAGAAGGGCATTAGAGGGAGGGGAGGGTTATCCCAGGACATTCTGCCAATTTATCGTGTATGTCGCTATATGAAAAATCCACTTATTACGTGCTGGCTAAGAAAACACATTTATCTTTCACTTTCAAATTTGATCTGTGCATAAAGGAATCAACAGTTGTCCTTGGTCCAACTCAAACACACTAAACTGTGCCGTTAAACCAGCAAGGAGGGCTGTTTCCAGTTTCTGCCTGTACCATGTGGTTCTTGGAAAATGCTTATTTCTTAGCTCAAACGCTTAAAAGTACTGAGGGCAGGCGAACAGAGTGCAGGTCTTTTTCTTCTCTGTTCAGTTCGAGTTAGCTCGGCCAGAGATTGGAGCCGAGATAAACACAT
This sequence comes from Serranus cabrilla, assembly GCA_903364295.1. NCBI lineage: Eukaryota > Metazoa > Chordata > Actinopteri > Perciformes > Serranidae > Serranus > Serranus cabrilla. The sequence continues at coordinate 225,701 of CAFUXE010000209.1, forward strand.
TTCCTCTGGGTTTGCAGGGGCTGGGTTTTTAATCTTCGCTCTGGCTCTCCCCTCTCCATGAAAGTGAATCAGAGTAATTAGATCAATATTTTTGACCGTAAACGATTGCCTTCAAAAACAAGAAGCCGAACATCTGTGCCCCTGCTAAAGGAGAGTTTTCTGGAGCATTGATAATCAATAAGACACCGGCTTCGAGGATGCGTGGGAAGCTTGTTTGATCCGATTTCTTTGTAGAGGCAGAAATTGTGTTGTTATTGACAGAAACCATAATGGCACAGTGTCAGTAAGTCCAGTTTATAACTCTGTGTCGATGGAGAAGCGCCAGAAAGTGTCTCCTGGTGATACTGAGGACCAGAGGATTGGCTGGCTGCTGGTTTTATGACAGGATCTTCATTTTTATGTGGGAACTCTGTGATAGATCAATGCATTACCAGTAGATATTTGCATTATATGGTTTCCTGAAGTCATAGCTGTTAAACAGAATTGTATATCAGTTTGACATAATTTACAGTTATGCATCCATGCTGTCAATTAGAAAGATTAAAAAGAAATGGGTAAACATTACATTCCTTTAAATCAGTACAGCAAACACAGTCAAACCCCACTGACTGCACTGTGCGGATAGACTTTGGGACGTAATGTGATTAAAATGCTCTTTTTCTGGAGATTAAAAAAGCATCTCCACTGTGCAGGTGTATATGATTTAAAATAGAACATGGTGCCTTGAGGAGAGAGATCCATCCTATAAAATATGAAGTGCTGTATGTACAGCCATGTGAGCTTCTGTGTGAGCCTGTGAAGCTGTAAAGAAAAGCAATCTGTAAGATGGATAAAAGTTCAGGTTTAATGTCTAACGGCTAATGCTAATAATGTCAAGATCCTATTGTAGTCTGTTCTCTCTTCCAAAAAAACGTTCCGATATGTTTCAGCTTATTGCGATCCATATTGACGTTTATTGTTAGGCACTGGGTCTTCTGGGATTGTTCGGTGTCGCCGTATGCTTTCATGACAATTCAACCAATAGTCGTTAAGGTATTTTGTTCTGGACCAATTAAAAGACCATGATGCCTTCGCGTGGCCACGCCATAAACAAAACCATTCCATTTCCTGCCATTTTGAAGAATCCAGATTTGTGACAGCTGAAGAATATAAAGGAGTCATGTTTGCAATATAAACTATCATCTCCCACGTTACAGTAACATGCTGATTCAATCAAAAAATATATTAATCACAGAAGAAAGAAACCATCGAAATTCCTGACTTTAAAACTTAAAGGTTCGACCTTTTGTTGTCCCTTCTTGTTCTCTCTGTCACCTCATTTTTCCTTTCCTCTCCCTCCTCCTGTCTCTCTCCACCCCCTGTCAGCTTATGAGGACATGCAGGTGACTAGTGATGAATAGTGATGAGCATATGGGACAAATATGTGTGTGCATATGTGTGTGCATGTATGAGGTTGTTAATGCGAGATCCGCAGCCCTCCTTAGTCTCTGTCCCAGCTTGAAAACTCCTGCATCCCTCTGGGAGGAGACATCCTGATTCTGTCAACGACGCCGGCTCCAACCGGCTTTACCGGAGGCTCGGCTCCGCCTCCAAGGGGATGAAGCACGCAGGAGGAGAGAAGGGTATCCAAAGACAGGAGGAGAGAGATAAACTGATACAGAGATTTGGCAAAAGAATAAAAGAAATAAAATTAGATTGAGATGGTGCAGAGGGAAGAAAAGCCGAAGTGGGGCTGGAAATACTCTATCGTGCCTCCCTCTGCAGTTAAACACATCGTTCGTTATTAACCTCCAGTGTTTTTTTTCCCCCCATAAGCTGCTCAGTGCTGCTGTGGTTTTCAGTAAACAGTGTCAGTGCGGCACTCCACTGATAAACAGATTTTTGCGAGGCTCTTTTAGGTCCAAACATTTCGCTTTTAGGATAACACTGCCTTATAAAGTCTTGTCTGGGGGAATTACAGCTCAAGTGCAGCTGGTGTTTTCGCAGCTCGGGGTGAGAAAAGATTTACACTATATCGTGAAATACATAAATCCAACTGGTAAAATAAGCATGTGCAAGTGTCTTTCCGTGTGGGTGTCGAGGTAGGTTTATTTTGTATAGCTCGATATCACAGGATCTGAATGAGCTTCACATGTTTAAACATCGACGACAGAATCCAGAGCAGGAGGGAGAGACGTTCTCTGAGATACAATTCATTTTTAACTTCTGATGATTCTAATGATAATAATAAAACTACAGTTTTTATGCTGTATTTGGTTATCTAGGTTTAGAATTAATGGAAAAAGGGTTTGCAGAAATAATTTTTTAATTATTTTCTTTATTTCTTTACACAAGCTAACTGGCAACAAATTGGAGGGAAGGAAGTTACGTAAAAAGTCACATATTTTTGCTTTCACATGGGACACAAACCCTGTTCTCCTGGGTCCCTCCCTCCCTCTCGCCCTGAGTGTGACATCCGCCATTTGAACTCCTAAAGATGGCGGCGGAGGACAGTCTAAAACTTAAATATGAGTCCTATTTTGCTGCCTGTACAAACACCCTATATTGTCGTTTTTTGAGGAGAGACCAGTCTCCATCAGCACACTTTTATTCTGAACATTTTTGTGATACACAATTGCAAATTCTCTTTAGGACTCAAAAAAACGAAGATTACAATTACAGTTAGTATTAGCTCAGACTAGAAATATAAAATCAGGCCT
>CAFUXE010000209.1:228574-246438 GCA_903364295.1 Serranus cabrilla
CGAAAACGTATGCTTTTAATAAAGAGTGCTTACCTCCTGTAGGCTTTAAAAGGTTGCTCAAAAGAGTTTGTAGCTTGCTTCTTGTTAAGAATAGCAGGAGAACCACTGACAACAACACAGTTTCACAGGAGTATATCTTACAGCTTCTCTCTCTCTCTGTATGATTAGCATGACACAAACACCAAAACTATTTAATGTAAAAAACGTGGGTTGTACAGAGCTTCCTATAGGGCGGTTAGCTTTCAAAGCCTCCCTGCTTTATGCTGCATGAACAAGCTAACCCCAAACAAAAAGCCTGTCTTCTAAAAACTACGTTCAAGGTATGTACAATGTTAGAATGCTAAAAAATTAAATGAAAAGGATCATGGCCTGAGTTAAAATAAATACACGTGTCACGCAACTTTGTTAGCTTTAGGCAAGGAAACTAAATGGTTAGGATTAGTTTAGATTAGATGATGGTTTGGGTGAAATGTATTCGTTTGTTATATAAATAATAGTATGTTGACATTTTACACGGGATGTGAACAGCGTTCTCCTGGGTAAAAGTCCTTTTTGTTGGTTTCGTTCAACTCAACATCCTCTATGAGCAGACATCAACATTAAAGTCTATCAATGCGATAGTTGGAAATATGGAAATATAATTGGCAAAAACAGGGCTTTAGGTACAATACACTACAACATTTATATAAATACAGTCAAACAAGCTGCTAGCAATGTTTTTCTCTGACATCCCCGTCTGATGCAAACAAGCATAGTTACATAAAACCTGACATGGTACTTCTCTCTTGCTTCCATTTGCCCTACTGTTTATCTTTGAGGACACTTTTAAAGCCACCACCCCTGGTTTGTCACACACATTCAGAAATTCCTCTGTGCCGCTGTCTACAACATACTCAGACAAAAATAAACTGTCTACAGTGAACCTCACCTCAGCACGGTGACTCGTGTCTGCTGCTTAGCAATGTCAGCTCGTCTTGGTTAAGGCTCGACTGCCAGCTTGTGTTTCATGCTACAGTTTGGCGTCTCCGTGCAATTTCTTAATTTCCTGGTCAGTGTCGAACATACTCTGGCCTGTGTAAATGACCACCATTATTTCTTTTGGCACAGGTGGTTTCTTGCCCCTGTCACAGTCATTCACAAGTGCCCCTGTGCTGCCATCCACAACAGAAAGAAATAAACCACCCCTGGAGACTCGCTGCCGAATTGTTTCCTCCATTTTGCTCATTTTTTCCAAATTTTCTCTGAATACATGTATTTAAACGGCAAAAGAGAGGTCATGTCCATTGACCCAACTGGCATCACATCACAGACAAAGTCATTTTCTTTGCTCTTTGCACAGTAGATCTTTTCATAATACATTAATGATGCCGATTCACTTGTCAAACCTATATGGAACAGAGCCATCGTCAATGGTAGGAGTTACATCTGTTTTTTTTCATACTACCACAACTAAAACCTTTGATAAAAAGTTCTTGTGATGCAACAAACACTTTTACTACACCTGCTTCTACACCCCCTTTTGCATTCTCTTCTCATTTTCTGAGCTGAGCTTGTTTCAAATGGTTTCCTTTATTGAAAGGCTCACTGTCAAAGCATGTAATAACATGATGATTGGGTGTGTGTGGATGTAAAATATGGGAGATCTGTTTAAACTCATGTCTGTGTATTTTCCTTGCTGAAAATCAATGAGACCCCCCGAAAGGAAAAGCCTGCTAAATGATGTGATCTGTTTTCTTTTACAATATGTGAGTCAGTCTAAATTGCCATCTGGCTACACTGTGGGTAGGAGCTGAAAAAAAAATAAAAGCGCACATTAAGGCTGGAGTTTTACACATTAACAGACAGTGTGTTAATAATGGCACTGCAGACACTTTTCAGCAACATTTCAGAAGCACACAGGTGACAGTTTACATTTATTTGCAGAAAGTGCAGAAAGGTTAACAAAATCTATGTAGCAGACTAAGAATTAATTCCATATTATGCACAAATAACACTGATTGAAAACAGGCATTAAGTGGCCATAACTTCCTCGCCAAGCTTTAAAATGGAAAACTGGAGGGAAAAAAGGTTTGGACCCAGTAGTCCTGGACTCAAGAGTAGTTCTTGCACAACTCAAATAACTTTTTGGTCGTCTTTGCTGTCATCACCAGCAGTGACTGTGATGAATAATGGCATGGAGATACTGCCTATATATCAGGAGGAAAAAGATACGTCCACAAGGGAGGAGATGGCCTCAAACCACCTAATGGCTATTTAGTGGGTTGCCAGATATTTACAGCAGGACAAACCCTTAACTCATCCCAAGTGCTGGACGTGACACTTTGGCTCCTGCGGAAGAGGCGACCTCAGAGTCAGGATGTGGTCAAGAATTTACAATCTACCATCTGAGCTCTTATTGCAGCTTTGGGACAGACTGAGCTGAGCACAGACACAGGGGTCAAGCCATTGTGTAAAACAAGCGAATGCATCACCAAGGGGGAGATTACCAATGTTGTTTAAAAAACACAACATTTACTCATGTCTGTATCTAGTTTACATTTCCCTCAGTGCACTGGCTGAAAGGATTGATGACATGAATGATGCAATTGCAAATGCCTTGGGGTCTGCCCTCGACTCCTAGCAGTAATAATGTTTTTTGACACCATGGTTTGGTATTTAGTTGAGAATTTTTTATTTCTCTATCGTCTTGAGACTATCTCTCCACTCCGTTACATATTCCATATAGATAGCTATAAAGCACCTGTGCTGGCGCGTAATCACTGATAGTTTGATCGATCATATCTCCGAGCGGCATAGAGCTGGAGAGAAAGTCTCTTCACTCAGAGAACCAAAGTTACAACGTAACCGTATGATATTCTTTCTATTGTCATGTTTTTGATTCCCTTTATGGGATGGAACATGGCCCCACCCCAGTACAAACTTTTCATCCAAAACCCTTTTTGAGTGTGAGTCAGACTGTTCTGATTGTCATCAATATTGTGCATACACACAGTTCCTTCTTACATTTCAATGAGGCCACTGTGTTGATACGCTGTGGTGTGGATGCAGAAGAGTTGAGCCAAAAATCACGTTTATCAAGTATTAAAATGCAACGTGATGCATTATAATTCGGCAACAATGCACTGGCCAATCAAATATGCAACTACCTATCTGGTTTACCTTGTAACATTAAGACTGTGGATTTACCATTTCCATCATGATCATTGAGATGACCTCTTAAAACCCACTGGCCGGTTATGGGTCACGCTGGGGTTGGACGAAAAAACTTTTTGATTTTTTTTTAACTGATGCACTTTAGGTTGTCTCTTCGACATACACTTAACATTTTAAGAAAACAAGAAGATGTTACCCTAAAAATTAAACCCCATATGTGGATTTTGGTCTTACAGTTCTTCTGTTTTAGCTTTGGAGCTACCCCTGAGCTGCCTCGCGGTTGATCACGTTGGTTTTGAAGGATTAAATCGTTGGAAATGTATCATTTATTCAGTATTATTCCAGACTATTTGGTTAGTTGCGGCCACAGTTAAAGTATAAATGGGTCTAAGTCTGTTTCTACAGAGACACAAAGTTTATACATGTATGTGTGATTCCTATTGAACTTTTATCCTATGGACATAGAAAAACATAGGGCTCAAAGTATTGTACTTTTCTTGATTATATGTTGAGGAACTTCTAAAGAAAGCATGTGACATTTTTATAGTTTTTTTGTGAGATAGGATTCTCAGTTTGTTAAACCATCATCTAACAAGGACAACTGATAAAAATGACAATAAAAACTGCAGGGCAACACTTTCTTTACAGATTAAATCCTGAAATAGGTTTTCTTTTCTTCCATGCAGCTGACAGAAGCTGAGTGCATGCACAGCGGGTGGACGAACCAGCACGAATGTCTGGTAATATGACAAATTCCCAGAAATAAACTCTACCCTCGTGAAGCTTATGCTGATTCTATTTTTATTGTCGGAGATTGTTCTCAGCACGTAATTTGGTGTATTGTTTTGTTTGGATTACATTACATTGTAATATGCTCTAAATTATTTTGTCCCCTCTCTGTAATTGGACTGAAATGAAACAGTGATGACGAGGATAAGACAGAGAGAGTTTACTCAGATTGTCTCGCTCTGTGGATGTCGTTTTTCATCCTGATCGGGAGTAAAAATAGATTCCTCTAAAACAGGGGAAATAGCTTGGATATCTGTAACCATGCATTGACACAGACTAAAAAAACACCAGTATTACCCTTTAAAAACAGTCACTGCTTTAAGCTCAGTGATCCATAGCATGATGTGACATGACATTCTTCCTCCCTCCCAAATAAAAGCTCCTCAGTGTTTTTTACAGGTCAGTCCACACTTAGATAATCCACCTCCAGAAGAGATCCACCTTCTCCCTCTCTCGCCCTTCCTGTTCCTTTTGAGTGAAAAAAAACAACAAAAAAACCTCCTAACTAAGCTCAAGAGGCTCTTTGACAGCAACCGCAGCCACTTCTTTTCAAATCTAGCATCCTAATTAGTGTCTTTAAGTGAATGCTTATGCACCGCGCCATATGCGGGACTGAATATTCATGCGGGCGCCGAGCTGGCTGTCCCTGCTCCGGCCCAAACGCAGCGCTTCTCTTGCCCTCATTATTCTGACGTGCTGACAAAGACCAACAAGGCAAAGAACAAGTAGGAGAGAGCAAAGTCAGTCTCTGGCAAAAGTTCACTCCAAACTTCCAGACACTGGGAAAACAACTTGATTCCCGGCATGTCGTCATATTCTGGTGTAATCGCTCAAAGCCTAAGTACAGGTTTTCATCTTTCAGCTCATTATGCATCAATTGTTAATAGTTGACATTGATGCCGACTGTTCTCTCAAGTGAATGCGTAAAGATGGATTTCTTTTCCTTTGGGCTTCCCCTCATAAACTGTGAAATTCGGGAAATACAGCTTCCTGTCTTTAAATTAAAAATATAAGACAGAAAGCCACTTTAGAAACTCGGACATTGTTATTTGCAGTGCCATTATCTGCTGTAAATCACAAGAGTGCATCATATCCAAAAGGAAAAGGCAGCTATGATTCATCCAGCAGAAGAAATGCAAACAGTCGGGAAGCCATTCATTTCAGTTCATCTTAGGATGTCCTTAAATTTAACTTGCAGAGACTTGCTTGAGGACTGTAATCCATCACAGTGAACGTTTAGTAACGTGTTGTAGTACGGTAACAATTAGGGGCTGATTTGTTTTGGGTTTTATTTTTTTGTCCCTTCAGACTTTGTTGTAGCAACGTCAACACAAGGACACCACAAAGGTAGCAACTTGTCAATCACAGTAGCCACGCCCTGAAGATTACCTGCTTTATCTTCTGTTTTACTCTAAGTGGAACCATACTTTACAAAAATTAACTGTGTGAAAGAAGGCCTGGAGATGGTGATTGTGACGTTGAACTCTTAGCAAAATCTTTACTGAGATAATAAATCAAATAAGAAGGAGGCTCGTTTTCTCGTTTACTTCTATAAAATCGGACTCCTTTTTGCAACCAATAGTCACCCCCTGCTGGCCACTAGAAAGAATGCAGATTTATAGCACTTCTGCATTGCCTTCACTACAGACTACAGCCTGAAGTCTACATAAACTGCAGTGTTTGAATATGACACATAGCCTACAGTAGGACCGTTTTACTGGCAATGTTCAATAAAAGTGCATTTTCCTAAATTATGAGACACCTTATATGTAAGCTAGGCAGAAATTCTGCTCATTACTGAGCACACATGTACTACATGCATTTAGGCCTCAAGAGCCTTTCTGCTACAACTCTGTCTTGCAAGCCTTCTTAACAGAAACAATCCATGCAAAATTTCACCACCAAGTTACCTTGGAACACATATTTTTAAGTATTACTTTTACGTTTCTTTAGTTGCTACCCAGAAGACTTATAAAAATCACACTAATAACTGTGGAATATCTTGTAAAGTGATTGGCAGTACATGTGTAATACAATTGAATGTATTGTAGTATTTTGCTGTCACTACAGGGGTTGAATGTGTCCAAAAGTTGTTAAGAGAATAAATGTCCCAGAGTACCAGGCTGATAAGATAACATCATCTTTATAAATGAACGCTGCTATGTCACACCTCTCTTTATTATCCAGCAAATAATGAGACCCTCCTCCTATCCGGACACCATTATCACAAAAGAGTGCGCAGTGTATGACAGGCATTTTAATTGGTACTCAGGAAGTAAAGCGTGTTATTTAGCGAAATAGCTGCAGTTTGCACTTTCTCCCACAAACTGTGAACGTTTGTTTCAGGAGTCAGAATGGCAGCGTCAACAGAACAGCGGTGTCACGGCGAGTCACGGAGAAGCAGCGGTAACAAGCATGTGTGTGTGTGAAAGGTTGTGTGTGTGCATGTGTGGGTGAATACGGAGTCAAAATAATTTGATGAGTGCCTCTACTGGAGGAGGAATGTGAGGTGAAGAATGAGGAGCGCAGCAGCTCCAGCGTTGACAGTGCTGCCTGTCCTTCACCTCGCTGCTCCGCTCAGGCTTCAACACCTCCAGCAGCCTCTCGCTTGGACGAGCTCCAAGTGCCGCCAAGGTCAGGAGAGCGCTGTCATTCAACGCCGCAGTTAGCGTGCGTGCGTGTGCGTGATGTGGAGGGGTGAGGGCAGGGGGTACGGACATGTGTGCAAGAGCAAACACAAGCCTAAACGTGTGTGTTTGTGTATCAGTTGCTGTGGTAACTGCAACAGAAAGTAACAATGGCAACGGTGTTTCTTTCTGTCTTCTAGCTGTGTGTGTGTGTGCATGTGTGTGTAATAATCATGTTGCATTGTATAGCAGCTCTGACAGTCCCTCTGCAGATGTGGATCATCTTTATGTCTAAACACTAAACCAGTGGCCTGAGGATCAGCCTTCCTGGCTTCAAATCAGATCAAATACCAAGCATTCCACTCTGGGTTGTTTAAATTACTAAATCAAGCTCTGTAGCAGCATACAGGATGACATGTGTAAGCTTTTGTTTGAAATTAAATTAAAAAAAGTAAAATAATAGCTGGACATGGAGGACGTTTACATATACAACTCCAATTCCAAGAAAGTTACAGAATGTGAATGTGTCATTTGTAAATCATTTTTGACAAGTTTTTAGTTACTTTTCACACTGATATAATTTTGTTTCTTGTTAATATATACAATTTTCTGGAATTGGGGTCATTACATTCAATTGTAAAACACTCATTTCCTCCAATCTGAAAAATATAGAAACATAGGCCTCAACATGATAATAAACTAACAGGGACATTTGTCCAGAACTAATGCTAAGGCTACATAGAGAAATATTGACACTGGTTTAAAGAGAGAAAGAATTGTGACTAAAAGTTGAATTAAAGGAAGACAAATTTCCCACACACTCACCTTTACCTACAATAAAATTAATTTATATATGACGTGTCAGTCCTTTAACCTGTACCTGATGAAGTTCATTGTTTATTGCAGTAAAGGACAGTGTGCAGGAATTGTCTTATGCAGCATTAGCCAATATAGTTGAAACTAAAAGTTGAGTAAAATGTAATAACTTCTTGTTGACTAGAACTGGACTAAAACTAAAACTGTTTGGAAACTATTAAGGATAAAAACGTGACTAAAACACTGGTACATGGCAACAGGATGTTGATGAATTCATACAAAAAAAGGCCAGAATCCTGCTTTCCATCAGGTTTTCCTGTCTATTTCTGTTGCCGTCATTGGAGGCAATTTGTGTGAACAATAGAGAAAACATCTGAAAAATGATAAAGGACCTCAGGTTTTATAAGTACAAGTTATAAGATTTTATAACACCTGACAAAGTGCTGATATTCAGCGTTGCCTGATCATTTGTTTTCCTATCAATCCACATGACACATAACATGAATCCAAACCCAGACACAGAATATTCAGACTGTCTTCACATCATCTAAAACTGAACATCCACTCCACCGTCTGTTCTATAAATTAAATGCACTTTAAAACTAATTTTAGCCTTTACTTTAACTACAAGTCTTTCTATTTGTGAGTCCATGTGTCCCAGATAGGAAGCTTCCTGCTGTCGAGGACACAGGCTGGCTGCAGCACCGAGTCTCTTCTCTCTGTCTCAGTTTCCGTCTCCACCATAAACTGTCTGCCGCCTACACTGAGAGTGTGAGGAGACAGTGGTTTGGCAGTGAGGAGTAATCCTTCTGATGTCGGTCATCCTGCTCTCCTCCCCTCCTGTCATCACTCGGGAGGGTCTCCGGGTGAACTTCACCTCCTCCGTCCCCTCTCTTTTGATACATCTCCCTCTCCGTCTGACCTCATCCCCTCTCATTAATTGCCAGTTATTCATGTCCACTTCACTGCACTGAGTGCCACTATAGTGGATGGCTCTGCTGAATACAAGGGGCTATTTACAGACAGTTATCAGTATGCCCGCTGTTTATTTCTTGCTTAGTGAGTGTCCTCTGTACATCTCTGGAGCTTTTAATTCACACTGAGTGATGATGTGAATACTGATCCTAACGCCACCCGCCACTCTTACATTTCATCTCCAATGTGTCCAAGAAGTCAGTCTGACCTCCTTTTCTCCCTCACTGCTTTTTTGTTATTTTTTTGGCTTCCTGGCCCTACAGGAAACGTCTGCCCCTGCGGTGGTTTTTACAATCTGATTCCGTAATGAGAGGAAATTAGAGTTTATCTGCTTCAGAGACAGACGAGCGAGAGAGGAGTCAAACTTCTCCGACCCCGAGCAGGAAAACAAAGCATATTTTAGCCATTTCTGGGGGCTGCAGACAGATAACCAGTAATGAACGCTTGGGCTGTTTTGTGGTTAGGCTCTGCTGCTTCCATGCAGAGGAATATAAAACTCTAATTAGTGTCTCCATCAGTTGAGGTGAGGAAATAGTGAAGGTAGGGAGGGGAAAAACATTGCTTAGTGCTTTACTTTATTTGGATCCACGTCCACTGCACCTCAGCATTGCATCATCATGCTGCCTCACCTGCAGGTTGGCTGAGTGTCCCTGTAGTCAGTTGGGTTCTGGCCCCACTTGGCCCATGCATAACCCAGCCAGATGTGACTGCCAGAGAAGGTGTGGTAAGGATGTGAAACACTTCCTTCTCTAGTAAGACTTTTAGAAGTGCATTAAACCTCAGATATAGTAGACTGCATTGTCTTTAGTCATATAAATATATAGGCTACACACACTAATGGCATATGAAAGTAAAATATGACAACAGTGTGGGAACACCGGTAAACAATTAAACAATTTTTATCATACGATGCACATATCATAGATACATGACTTACACCTATTTATCTTCTGACGATGAAGATATATACACAGTATTACAAAGCTCAGGTACAGATCAGTACTGAAGACTGAAACGTCTCAACACAAAAACTTTCAATGCATGAATCAAACACGTGATCTTATTACAGCTAATACGGCATTTTAACTTAACTCCAGGATGCTACCTGCAGAGCTGCACAGACTCACTGAGCTCACACAAACCAACAGGTGACTGAACAACCACGGGATGACTGAGAGCTGCGCAGACTCTGTCCCTGCTCACTGTAACATCAACAACAACACAACAGCTTTAACCAGCACACGTGACCTCAATAACACCAACCAGTGCACAGCGACCAGTTCATACAGGTGAGCGTCACTGAGCTGAACTGTTGAGCAGCAGAAGCAGCAGCAGGACCGAGATTATGTTACACAATGACGCTGGAAATAAAACGTAATAATCAATCACACAGAACTCACCAGCTGAACGTTCCCGCTGTGTCTGCAGCGTCCTGCGTCACAGCTGCACGTTAGCAGAACGGAGGGCACGTGACGTGATGAGCTTTCACCTGCCGCAGGTCATCATGTGACGTAAACACATTGTATTTAAAGCGAAAGTGTTAATTATTGTTACATGTTCTTATTGAAAAGGGCCACATACAGGCTGTCACAGTAAATAAATAAAATAAAATAAATAGATGAAGAAATAAAATAAAAACCAAATAAAATAAACTTTGATAAAAGAGCACTTTGGATTAAGGGGCAGGTGTTCACGCACCCCCATCTGCCCCCTCCATGTGGCAATAATGCCCTCTAAGTCTATTCTGACACATAGTCGATCACAGTTTTGGCACAGGGAACGAGGAATGCTTTATTCAAGCTTATTGTTTAGCCAAATAATTTAGTTTCTTGGCCACAACAGCATGACGGCTGCTTGATCACAATGAAACATTTTCTTTTAACAAACCTGTGCAACAGTTCTGCCACACAGCCTGAGGTTGATTGGGAATTGGCATCAGATTCCGAAACTCTATTTTCATTATTTTTTTCCTAAATTATGTTATATGTTTTTTGCAAACCCCATGCTTCTTGACTGTTCAACCTTTTCGCATTCTCTACTTGTCACATATCAACGATTGCTCATTATCACTATCAATAAGTAAAAATATTGGATAACAGCAATATAAGATATGAAGGATAAATGTCAAATATATCTGGACTACCTTAACCATCACCGCTGTATTCGTGCCATTTGTAGAAAATGTCCCGACTGCAAATCAATTTCATGCATGAGTCACATATGTCATATAAGCATCTGTAATATAGAAGTGAAGGGATTAAAGTGGCTTTCAAAATGTTATCAAGAAGAGGTTATGTTTGCATAAATATTTATGACCACACAGCAGTCGCCCCCTGACTGTCACCTTTATCCACTTCTCCCCAGATTGCCTGACTTATTCCGTTCTTTCATGATTGCTTTCATTGACCGTTTCCATATTTCTCCCTGGAGTGTCTTCCTTTTGTCACACGATCCACAGAGCAACCTTAAAAACCTACTGACCATAAACTAATTGAACAATAATGAACGTGTAACCCACAAACACTTGCACAGAAATCCATCTTTTGTCACTTCACAAAAGGGACCAATAGAGGCACATCAGCATTGAGTGGATACTAAAATAATCTGCATTGGTCCCATGTGGTGGTCTAATAGAGTAAGTGACTCTGCTCTCATGCAGAACATGGGCCTAATGAAATTCCTGTTCTCACTTTGATTAATAGAATAATTCAATTTATGTATTTACTCGCACAGCCAAAGAATGTTTTCTTAATATTTCCAATTTCATGCGCTCTTGCATAATGTGATTATTGATTAAATGCATATGCGTCGCCCCTAAGTGGCTGCACTCAGAGCCCCCGCTGTCATAAATTACAGTTATATTAGTCCCGTGATATTTCAGTTCCCTGCATGCAACTCCCACATTATTAATTCAGAGAGGGAAGTCATGAAGGCTGGATGTAAACAAAGGTAATAGCTGTAAAAATTAACATCTTTAGGTTCATTAAGCAAATGTAACTTGTGAAATCTCGGAGGAACAGGCTCACTGGCTGTGCGAAGTTAAAATGTACAGACAGACAGTGAACGCAGCACAGTCTGCATCCTAATTGTGTGTTACTGCAGTGAATATGATCTGAAAACTAAACAGTTTAAATCATCAATACTTCTAAGTGCTATTATTTATTCATATCTATTAGATTCAGTTATTTCAGAACAGCCAGCGTCTCAGCTGGAGCTGAGCGCACAGATGTGTTGGTATTTCCAGGGATATAACCTGAGGACGAGGTTAAGAAATCAATATATGCAATAAGTCATGAGAGCCAACAGGAACATGAAGCTTCAATATTGTGTTTGTATTTCCAAGGTGATGACATTTGAGGACGGCATGTGAGTTCAAACATCCACCCTGTTCCTGACCCGTCTCACTCTCTCTCATCTCTGCTCCACAGCTGCACTGATCCTGCTTCCAACATGTAGGGAATATGTCCATAATGTGGCATGATATCCTTTTTTTGTTTATATATATTCTTTTTTTAATTCCAATTGATATTTGTATCTGTTTATCATAGTTATTAATCTATCTACCATACACAGATTGTCTTTATTTACTTTATTTTAACCTTATCAACACTATTCTTTCCTTTATATATTATATATTTCAATATTTTAGATCTCTTTTGAGGTTTGGCACCATTAATGTTGATAATTTGCTGGTGCTGCTGTTTGAGGTAAATGCTAACTCAACACTTCCTGCATCTGTTTCACATTAAAAGCCCTCCATCGGTTCAGGGGGCATATTTCCCACCTGAATCCTGTTAGTGCTTCTGTATACAGTAAAGCTGTATGTGGTCTCTGTTTTAATAAAACAGCACATTTATTTCTTCACTCTTCTTCTTATCGCTGTTTTTATCTCCCTAAATATGTTTTCTTGCTGCCATCATTCAGCCAGCTTCTCCTGAATGGTAATCACTGAAGAAATTAGGATTCCTTCAGCGTTCATTGTTTAGGAAATTTTTACTGGGGGCTGAATTACACACAAAGGTCTCCTCCTCTGCAGAACCCTCGGATTGATTCAAACTGGCAAAAACAACAAGATCTCCAAACTAACGATAGAATAGACTGTTAGTCAACATCACCCATAACGACACATATGAGCGATTGTCAAAAGTGGCTTGTGGTACAGCAGATCGTTCTAAAAATAGCACACACGTCATTACATTAATATAGGGCAAAAAGCTTCCGGGTTAGGCGTTATAAAAGACATGTTAAAAAGTAAATACCCGCCCTATTCAGCGTCTAATTGTCTTACCTAAACATTACCAATCCAACCAATGTTCAGCAGGTCCGTTCTAGCATATAGAATATCCAGTTTAACGCCAAAAACAGTGTTCTTTGGACGATGTTTGATGGACAGAGGACATTCCAGAAGGGCTGTGAGCCGAGCTGAAACAAACATTTGCTCAGCCTGTTTCTCTGGTAACTTAAGATCCGGACTAAAATTCATCATCTGGTTTAAATAGATAGTTAAAAATGACCAGGAACTTAAAAAGAATTGCAATATGTGGCTAAAAACTGGGAAAGAAATCTATTTATGACAGCTACTGGCAGACAACCACAGCGCAGACACATAATCAAAGGGGATATGACACCATTGACAGGTGGCAACATGAAACAGACCTTAATTAAAATTGCAGATTTCTCTGGGTTTTAAACTTATTATGCAGAAAAATGATATATTATACTTTTAATAACCTTTTTTATTTATTTACGTTGCTTCAAACAAATGCTACATTGCAAGTGTTGCATTTGTAGGAGAAGCAGTTGAAATATAGTGAACATACAATTAAAACCACATGCTCATTATATTGATAGAAAAAAACCTGATAATTTGAACAGGATTGTGTTTCAGTCTAAACATAATTTCTTATGCAAATTGGCTGTATACGATCAAAATTTCTAGGATTGTTTTTCTATGTATTTCTGTCTCACAATACATATTTCATGTGTCCACCATGGTTGGGGGCACACATATACATGCAAAGGACTTATACATAAATGCAAAGCAGAAAATTTAGATATTAATGCGTTACCCAATGTATTATTGATCACAGAGGAGGAAAGTATCCACAGCCTCAGGACACATTCCTCATGGCTGTCCGATGATGACATGACACCTGTCCAATTTGATAGTCAGTTCCTGCATGCTTCAAAGCTCTGGTTCCTGTGTGTGTGTGTGTTTGCCCCTTCCTCCTCCTCCTCTACCCTCCTTAATGTCATTCATTGCCTAATTTTCAGCGTGAGAGGTAAGCCCAGTGGACCACAGAGCAGTTCGTCACTGAATCAGCTTTAAACAACAATATCCTGTTCATCACAGCGCGGTGCAGCCCCCAGCTGTCAACACATCATCCACAGAGAATGAATAAATAAGTAATGGGGGGGCATGTTTGCACCGTCGGCTGAGATGTTTGCTTCCTTGACAAAGCCTTGGGGCATCGGAGCAAACCCGACCTGCCCTGGACTTCCCCTAATCAGCCGCTGTCCATCACGGCTTCCCCCGCCGCGCTGCTGCTGAGTCGGCCGATCCGGAAAAACCTGCCTCCGCCAACGCTGCCGCCGCCAAACTGCTATCTCTAAATATACACAAATTAGCTGCGTTAGCGAGGCATGCTCCAGGGCATCATTTAATTGGCAGATACTGAATGACATCCTCTGCTCTGTTCCTTCATCATCTGGCAGAGAGTGAGAGAATGAACAGACCCAGGCGGAGGCAGAGGTTTCTGGAAGTCACCTTGGCTCAAACTAGCAGGCTTTAACCTCCCTGTCTCCCTTCCAACACCGTACAGTATATTCCTGCATATTATTTTCATATATTTGGCATTCATGCACCGCACTTCATTCACAGGCTCTGTTCAGCATCTCTATTTTCTGCAAGCACCAAAAATAAATGTATACTGCAATCTCAGTCATGCATTTCAAGGTTCAGTATCTGAGCTTCCTGCTGCTGTCCCTGATTGACTTATATTTTCTATATTGAAATATTTAGCATGATAAAGTAAAGCATACATCCCCAAAATTGTGCCTTAAGCTTGCAGTTTCCTGATGGCTACTAGATGCTGGAACAGAGAAAACTCTTGAAAAACTTGACAGATATTTGCAAAATACAATGACTAATACTTTAAGACTTTGACTCTCTCTCTCTGTCACAATTGTGCTTATACTGCTTTCAAATTTGTAAGAACGATTTTTGTCATGTTTTCTTCCCTGAATCGTACCCAAGCTGAAAATAGTCCAGACTGAAATGTCATTTGTAAAACATCTTATTTCACTGTGCTGTTACTTGTTTGGCCTTCCAGAGCCAAAGTTTGTTTTCTGACACACCAAGAAGACAAACAAGCTGCATCAGTGTGAGTCATTGTCATCTATGACTGTTGTGGTTATTTGCATAACACGGTTGACTCATGACATTACAGTCCTGCCTCATGCAGCCACTCGTCCATCCACACATAATGTTTCATTGTTTATCTATTAGATGAATGCAGTGCACAGGAGGGCAGTACCTCATGTTGGTGGGAAGCCTGCTGGGGATTCTCTCCTCGTCACTGCACGTGCAACAGCTCCTACTGGCTGGACAGGACACCTGCGTGGAGATGGAATATGGGAATGAATATTATTGTGTGTTAGCACATGTCTGTCTGCAGCTTTCAGAGGGAAAGAGTTGTTTTTGCAGAAATGAGGACTGTAGTACATAAAGGAACTACAGAGGATCATTAGTAGTAGTTTAGTTTTCTATCCTTTCATGTCACAGAAAGTAGCTTGTTGATGATGACCCAACTATTAAAGTCATATGCTGTATTTGAAATCACATACTAACACACTTCATATTAGGTATCACATAAAAATTCAGCATGTAGTGCGCTTTCAGTGCAACATACGCAAATATTTTGGATATGTGAGAAATGCCAAGGTGTATACTACATTAGCAATAACCTCTAATGATCGATATACTAAATATTCCCAAAAATACATTGCAGTTCTTTAGATTGTACAGTGAGTATGAAGATTTTGGACCAGGCTAAAACCTGTTAATATGTCACTCTTTAAAGTTCTTATTGTTTTTTCAACAAGAAAGTCATTATATAGATTCCAGACGTGGTCAGATTCTGCAAACAATGCCTGTTTGAAAATGCTGCGACATTTTCAAAGATGTGAGAGTTGGGGGTTGGGTCAGACCGGCCGTCAGTCATGTGATTCAGTGTGAACAGGCATACTTAATCCTTCATTTAGTAGGCAGTGCATACTGATTGAGTATGTAGTTAGCATACAAATCCAGCACGTAGTAGCTGAAAACTGTTAGCTTCGTAGATGCTACTTTGATAGCTCAGCTTGCTAACTTGTATCTTGTACAGTCCCACAAACTTTATCTCACAATGGTCAGCTGTGGCTCATTTGTAGTCGTGTAGCTGGGTGTATTTGTGTCTCGTCAGGAAGCATCGATGTAGAGACCACTGTTCTTCTTACAGCTAATGGGCACTGCGATGTGGGAGGACTGCGGGGATTCCAGATGATGTCAAGCTCTCTTTGTGGACCTCTGCCAGTGGGAGGAAGAAGAAAAAGAAAGACAGAAAAAGAATGAATGAAGGTGAACTGTTAACCACTTGAAATTTGCACCTGGTCCACAACTACAATGATTCACATCTCATTCATAGACGTGCCTGGACATAACTTGTAATTTTGTACAGTTAAAGTGTAACCACCTGTCAAGCCTTGATGAGCTAATTAAGAGGCAGTTAGCTGATTGTGGGAGCCGCGGAGTTGATGTGAAGCCAGATCGGGGATTGTGTGTGCGCTGCTATTAGCCATTAAGGGTTTACGCTGGACTGACTTCACACAATGTGGACGGGGACGAAGCTGTCCTTTATAGAGGGAGAGGAAAAGCCACATTAATGGAGGTAGAGGATTCTCTTTCTCTCCGTCCTTCCACCCCTCTATCCCTGTCTCATTACCCGTCTGTGGTGTCCCTCGTTTGTTTCACATGCTCTTCATAAGAAACAATAAAGTGACCCCCTTCCCCTCACCCCGAGGTGCTTCCTTTAGGGATACGGAGGGGCCTCTGAAAGACACAGAGTGCAAGTGTGTGTGACGCATTGTGTGAGAGTGTATTAGTGTGAGGGTCTGAGTAATTAAGTGTGTGATATTTTGTGTGTTTGTGTGTGTGTGTGTGTAATGGCCTGTCTGTGGGTTCACTCGTCTGTGTGCGTGGTCGCACATGTAAGTGCGATCACAAGTGTGAGTGTGTGCGATCTGTTTCCAATTAGCCCTCTTGTGTCCCTGGTAGCCCGGAGGCATGACTAATGTCTTGGTGGACTGAAGGCCCAGCTGATGTTGTTGAAAGGGCCTCCATCTGCTGCGAGAACATCACAATGAGGAGCTGGGCAGTCACAGACAGAGGAGCGCGGCGGGGACTAAAGGCGACGAGCATCATGGGAATGACGGCGAGGGGGGAATAAGCTATTAGGGACAAATTGTGCTTGGGGGGCCACCTTCACTGATACATGGCGAAGAATGCTGTTCGCACCATCTTGCACGCAACAGTGAGAGCACAATGACAAGGACGCACACACACACACACACAAGGAGGCATGTATGTGCATGTTATCGAGGGTGTTTGAATAATCCGGATATCAAGGTTTTTCCACCTCACAACGAATCCATCACAAGAACTTTTAGGTCTTGAATTACTTTTTCATGTAGATTTTTTTCCATTTTCATGCTTTATTCCTGTTAACCATCTCACCTCCACAGTCCCATCTTTTAAAATATGTCACTTTTTCAACATTATTGAACACATCATTGTCTTATTGATCTCTTATCTGGGACAAAAGTTCATATCAGTTACTATACTGTCAGTCT
Organism: Serranus cabrilla; assembly: GCA_903364295.1. Lineage (NCBI taxonomy): Eukaryota > Metazoa > Chordata > Actinopteri > Perciformes > Serranidae > Serranus > Serranus cabrilla. The sequence continues at coordinate 245,824 of CAFUXE010000209.1, forward strand.
GCCAATGTAAACTTTGTATTTTTGAAACAATGGAAAGTTACATAGGCAACTGCACTACGTATATAAAAGCTAATACATTAAATTACACCAACATTCTGAGATTTTTGTACTCAGAAATGTCCAATCCAGTGACAGCCAGGCATTTTGATTTCTTTCTAATTAATCAATTTTCCAATGGACTTCTGCACTGACTTATAGATCTTTTATTAATGTTATCTTTACATAACAACTAAAACAAATCTCAAATCCACACCTGACTTGCTTTACAGTTCATGTACCTCACACTTGCTCATCTATAGGCCTCCTTGCTTTTCCAAGAAGAAAAAAGACCTGCCAGCAAAGAATAAAGACCTGTGTTTTGATAATGGTTTTAGAAAAGAAAAGGCAGCATAGAATGTTTTGTTTCACAACACCATGTTTCCAAGCAACTATGCAGCAACTGTATGATCAGAGATTTGGACTGGCCCCTTCACTTCTGCCTGTCTAACACCCAGTCAAAGCCCCCGACTTTGGAGGATCGTGTTTGCACAGAAGAGAAATCTCTGGCTGGCACAGTCTGCCTGTTCCATGCTGTACATTGAGATGTACTCACTGAGTCATGGCACCACACACGTA
>CAFUXE010000209.1:253852-268000 GCA_903364295.1 Serranus cabrilla
AAAAAAAAAATGGAACTGTAAATGCTAATGGTGTTTTTCTGATATTTTGTGGACACAGTGGGATTTTTATTAGAGCTTTTTTGCTGAAAATAGTGATAATTCTATGTTGATTCCCCTCTAAAGGTAATGCACACTTAAAGATTAACATTTGGGCCAAAGTTAAGATAGAAAATATTGATAAGAGCAGGTTTAAAGTCAATAACCTGTCTACTATTTATGCCACGGTTAACCTAAAAATAACTCCTGAGACACCTGAGGGGTGAACTGTACCTCCCACACCTTTCTGTCAGCTCTGACTGGGCATGCACACACACTGTATGAACCTTTTTAGATTGTAAAAGACCAAAAGGTAAAGAAGAAGAATAGGAGACTGAGCACATGAGACAGAGAGAAAAGAGGAAGAGGAGTGGAAAGAAAAAGAAAGAAGAAATGGGAAACATCAAAAGAAGAAGAGGACATGATGGAGCAGGCCCGGGGGAGAGGCAATCAAACACCTCCTTTACACACACACTCAAACACACACAGAGCCTGCATGTCACTCACATCTCAGAGAGGAGGGCAAACCCCCGCTGGAGATTAATTACTCGGTGCCATTCACAGGGGGAATTTGGGGATTTTTCTCTCTTGTCCTATTTAGCGGACACACACCTCTGCCCGGAGGACGTTAAACGCGGGTGCAGCGCTCCCGAAAAAGCTGCCTGCTCTTTTCATGATGACCGCGGGGCAAACTCTTACTGTGTCTATTTAAGTTGTATTAATAGGATGAGAGAACATAAACTCCAGTTCACTTTGATCTTCAGCTTACATGAAGAAAACCAGGGCAAACATTTCACTTCTCATAGCTGGTTGTGTCAGTGCCAAAGTTTATTGCAATAGTTTCACTGTTTTTCTTATAATAACCCCACCGACCCACAAGATCATAAGAGTTGTTTACTTTTGTTTTCACATGGAGCATGAATCCCGTTCTCCTGGGTGAAGGTACACCACCAACCACCCCTCCTGCCCACCCCGAGTGGGGCATCCGCCATTTAAACGCCACATCGCCATCAATCCCTATTACTATGTTTGCAAGATGTCGAAATTGTAAACATGGGATGTATTTTGCTGCCCAAAATTGATGTTTTTGAGGGGAGACCTGTCTGGGTTTACAAGCTATAATCTCAAAAATATAATGCATTTCAATAAAGTCTGAAATTGATAAAAAACCTTTTTCTGGTTACCTTTTGGGTTGTTTTTGTAATCCACGTCTCCTCATTTGCATCATTCTGTGGCTCAGGTAAATGATCCAAACATGCAAAAAAAAAAAAAAGGTTGTTAATGTCAATTTAGTTTTGTATTATGATAACTTCTCTGTTCTTCCAATGAGAATAAAACATAATCCTTGCCGTGCATGCCAATTTACAAGAAGTGAGATGTGATGAGACATATAGGCTACAAAATAAGAAGCAATATATGATTTTAAAGTGGATCTGAAATGAAACGTGACTAAAGATTAAACCTGGCTCTTACCTTTAAAGCGAGGGTCCACATCAGATGGGCACTGTGGGAAATGCTGTTAAGGATAAAAACACAGAGGAGACAAAACAATGAAACACACATCACTGTCCTGATGCTTTCAGGATACAAGCAAGCAGCCTCAGTAAGTGTGCTGCATAGAAAGATATTGACAATTCACAGCAGCAACACAATCACAAACAATGTGTCCTTGTGGGTCTCAATGCTAACCTAAATATATCTCACAAGACAGAGATGAGTGCACTATAAATCAGTGTTCATCTATATGTATACATGTATATGGGGAAAAAAGTATGTGTAACTCACATAAGGTTTGAATGCACTTTAATTTATGAGACAGAAGAAGTTCTCCTCCATCACTGACACAGAGTCTCTGATCTTCCAGAGGCTCCTGAATGACAAGTATGAAGAATACGCACACACTGTGCACGCTGTGGCCCCTTCGACCACAGGTCATGTGACATGAGAGCAACACTATATCATGGTTCATCTATTTTCCTCCTCCTTTCTTCTCTCCTTATCTTTTGAAGTTCACACCTCCTCTCTTTACAGTACAGAATCATTTACAGGTGGTATTAAAACTGTCAGCCCATAACTCTGCACAATGGAGGTGGCCCAAGGCCAAACCTGTGTGTGTGTGTATGTGGTCGGAGCTTATAGGGAAGGTAGCAGTGAGGATATGAGTCAGATCCAGTTCATTACAATGGTGCTTTGTGAGCGTGTCAGACAGGAATGTGTATGATGGGAAGGATGAGCCGTGCCAGATGCTGCTCCATGTTGGTGGACTTGACTCTCATAACTCTGTTTTTCCTAGTTTTCTTTCTCTTAAAATTTTTACTCTAGCGCTTTTCTTCAACTTCTTCGTCCTTTTAATTCAGCTCTTCACCTTTCCTTCTCCCCCTCACACGGGTGAATCCATTCACACGTCCTCCACCATCACAGAGGAATGTGACCCGTGGAGAGTGATACTTTGGAGTATGATGTTACAGCTTTGACATATATCCCCTCACAAGGGCATGCACGGGTGGGGGTATCTATTGTGTTTAGGGCTTTGTGAAAGCGACTTTCATCAAAGTCAAAGATCGGTGTGAGAGTCAGGGGGGGTAAAACCTCTAAACCTCGAAAATCTGCCCTTCATTTCACCAAACAAAGCTCTACTCTTAAATTCTTATGTCTTATTAGAGTCCAACAAAGAATAAATGACAACGATAATCCCAAGGAATGTCTTTTAAGATCAGTTTTTGGTTTCTGTAGGCCTCTGGGAAGCCCTGGACATTATTATTCATGTTACTGTGTATAAACAATGTTTGATGGGAACAAAATCATTGAAGGATTTCAATAGCTATTCTGTCCAGAAAATCTTGCCTGAAGTGCCTTCTTAACAATGTGTTGTTACAAAACCACATGAGAAGCCATGCTGACAAGAGGGATGGCCAATGTGTGGTGCCCATGTGCTAATACAGTGAGAAGTGAGTAAAAAAAAAAGGCCCCAAACAGGAAATTTACAACATTCTGTCATTAAGTTTGGAGTATTTGTTGGTTTTTCCAGATAGATTTGCTGTTTGAATAAATGAGTATCTCAGTGTTTTGCACAATGCTATTTCCTATCAAAAACCCCCCAGAAGGAACAGCCATGTTAGCAGCACTATAAGGGCGTGGTTTGAGCTAAATGCTAACAGAGCCAATGCTAACTTGCTGCACTAAAGTGGGTTTGTGATCAACTAAAAAGTATATAATTCATTTTATTTTATTTGTTTAACTGCAATATACAGACTAGCATTAGCGGGCTAACATTAGCTTACAAAAAAGGCTAAACATTAACTTCTTACATTCAGTGTTAGTAAGAACATCATGAGCAGAACAAGTGGGTTGCACCAGTCGTGTTTGGTGACAATATGGACTCGCAAAGCCAGGAGCAGCATTTGTAAAGAGACAATGTAATACACCATTGTTGTTATCATGCTTGCGGAGAGCAGAGATGTATACAGACGTATACAGTGACACAATGACGTAGCTCTCTAGCCTGTGGAAAAGCAAACAGGTTTCTGAGAAGTTTGCAAGTTGAACCAACTGTGAACCAGGACCAACCCCGCACTAGAACTAGGTTGGCGATAGTTGAAAAGGGGTATTGGTGGCGCTTCTGGGTCAGCTCGTTTTCACTGGTTATTGTGGGTTTTTGAGCAATATTCCATTACTGTTCCTTTCCAACTACCAGATCCAAAGTTGGAGAGTCAGGAGGGGTGAACCTGATCCAAAATCTGCCCAATTATATCTATAATTCTAACCTATCTTTAAAAAACAGAAGATGTATTGAGGCTCCACAGCCCTCTGACCATGATTCATTATTTCACAAAGTCGGACCTGATGGAACTGGGTTTTTGGAAACTAACCTGACCTCATTCAACTTCTTCTCTCACAGTCTTTGAAAAGCAAAGAGGCTCGGCCTGCAGTACCCTTAGAAAATTTGATTCATACCTTCATTCATGTTTGCTTTTTGTTCAAGTGGGCTGCTCAAAAGAGCTTTTAGGAATGCAGCTTTTTCAGGGGGAAGGGCACAGGGAGGCCTGGCAGATCTGCAAACACAAAGTGTATGTGCTCAACTGCCAGAGACGCATGCAGGTGTACATACACTTACTACTGACTTCATGTTCACCGTGATGTTTATGTGTGATTCCACTTCACCTCCATATTTTCATAGCTGGGTTTCAACATAGATGTCACGTCTCATAAAACACGAGAGCAATATGATGTCAGCGTGTCCCAACGTGAAACTGTTGCTTCCAAAAACAAGGCCTGCTGAACAAATTAACATCCTCACTGGGTAGGAACACTTCTCACTATTGATTCAGTGGAGTGTGATGACTGCATAGCTAATACAAACAGGTGACAGATCCTTTACCTGTGAGTGACCTCTCCATAAGCTGGTGGGCCAAAATGATCCCTAGTATTCTGTTTGGGAAACTGTGTTAGAAGCACTTGGTTTTGATAATGTCAGCAGAAAGGAAAATATGAATTAATTATCATATTAATTTCACCCAATATTAGTTAAAGTGTGTCTTTTCAAACTATGATGTATGCCTGGTGGTTTTCATCAATCTCTTCAAACAATTTCTGTTAATAAAAACGGTAAATTACAGAATAAATGGATATTAACATAAATCTGTTGATCTGTGTAAAAATATGATAAATACTGTAAATCTTAACATGACAACCACTAGTGGAACAGGTCAGTGTCTATCAATGTCTCTCTTTCTGACACACACACACACACAAACCCACACCCACACACATATACAAACACACACAAAGGAATTAAGCTGGGGATTTATTGTCTTGGTGCTGCTGGAAGAATTTACAAGAAAACGCTGTCAGCTCTGTGATCCATGGATTCTTCAGGACACGCCCTCCCCCTCCTGCTCTAAATCTCCTACCAGCCGCTGAACTCATATACTGTAGCCTATTTATTGTGATTATTCAGCCTGCTTGTCATGTACTTTAAGCAACACACATTGGGATGATGCATGTCTTCTGCTTAGTATTTGAAATTTAGGCAATTAATTTTCTCATTTACAAAATCTCCGAAAACTGCATTCCTGTTTGCAAGAGCCCAACAACATATGTTATGAGATTGCTGGCTTTGTTTAGAAGCCAAAAAAACACATTAATAATGCTATAAAGCAGACAAAACAAGCCAAGCAAATTCTCTTCATATTATATCATTATATTTTGATCATTTCAGCAACGGACATGTCTCTAGAAAACATAGGCAGTAGTTACACAAACTATCATGTTTGCATATAATTTAGCATATTCATATGTTGATTAGTTCCAGCGAACACCTGAGGAATATGGAAGACTGCTCAGTCTTTGTAAACACAGCTGTGTGTGTTCAGTAAGTATCAAATGGACACAGCAGTTGTGTGTGTAAGACACCTGACACACAGGTGGATATGACTTCACGGTCGAGGGGGCTGGAGGTGATGCTTCACACTGAGGTGAACCCCTGAGACTGGAACTAGTACTTGCAGATCCAGCGTCAGGGAAAGATAGGTTGGCATGGGTTGTTTTAAAATTTAAAGCACGGCAAAGAAGAACTTATGTACTTGAGCAAAAAGTCCTTTGAAAAAAACATATTTCTGGTGACATTAATACAAATACCAGTTGATTAAAGCAGTAATTACATCCAGCACTTGATCAAATGAATGAGTTAACTTCCCACACGCTGCATCAGTTCATTAGTTGTCCCAGAAAAGGATCCAAAAATACTCTTTCTAGCTTGACATATTGACTTCACTTCTTTATTAGGCTTTTATTTTTCATTCCTGAAAAACAGACAACACATGCTGTCTGTGTGCCCTCACTCAGCCCCCTACTGCTTCTATTTTCAGCCCAAATGAGGGCACAAACATTACGTGTTGTGAGCTGCTTCACCCTCTTCAGCTCTATTTTGGCACAGCCATGTAAAACAGTCCTGCTTCACTTTGGTTTATGTCATTTAGACAGTAGATATTGACGGCCACCATGCCCGAACCCATTTTCTTGTGTCTTTGGTGTTACAGTACTAACGGAGAAAAGTCTGTTTAATGTGGGCAAAGCAGGTATCTTAGAATTCTTACCACTGTGGGGAGTATTTTAAATACTTTGCAAGAGCAGAGCTGGCTTTCAATAATATTCAAGAAAAAAAGGAAGAAAGGAAGAGTTGGAGAAAACATTTGGTTTGTGATATATTAAATAACTTCTGTATAGTTACAGCTATTAAGTGAACTTTCAGGTATTATTATGCACTATTCTGCATTCATGAATGATGTTTTTTAGGTTGGGACTTTGTCATCAAACGCCACTAAATGGTTACAAATGTTATTTAAAAGCCAGCTTGATGTGGTTAACAGCTCTGATTGTCTGTGCATGTTGAAACAATGTGTTTTCTGTCAAAGCATAAGCAAATAAAAACTTTTTAACTTTATAGATACATCATACATCTGACAACACTAAAACCAGTTCTGACATTGTCTGGTTAAATATTGCTGTTAAATTTCATTAGCTCTTTTATTTTGACTAACTGCTGTTTTTCAGAGGTTCTGCTTTTGTTTTTACTTTATCCCTGTAATTGCATTTTCCTTTGTCTGGATAGTGCTTTGTGCTTCTTGCTCCAATTACTGCAGGCTTTGTGTGCTTTGAGCGCCACCGTGTGGTGGTTTGCCGGCGAGTTTGAGAAGACTGTATGCATTGAGCCCTATAAGTCTAAAAGAAATGTATGTTTTCTTCAACAGTGTAAAAATCAAGCAAAAATCAACCAGTTTCAGATTATTTTAGATGTTAGTGTCAGTTAGTGTCCTGACAGAGTAAATCAAATGAGTGAAGCTCCAAGCTAATGCTAAAAAAGTAAGATCCACGGCAAAAACAAAAAAAAATCCCTTAGAATCACCCAATTTTTTGATGCTATCCTGTGGGATCTGACACAGAAGATACCCTGTCTTTGCTGTCAACTAGTCAGGATCACTTGTCCTGGTTCTTATTCTTTTTGGAATAAACAGGCACCATGTTTGGGTCTGGTATCCAGTACTTCCCAAGCCTCTCAATACCACTTGTCCTGCATGGTTTATGTCTCCCAGCTCCAACACAGCTGATTCAAATGATCAACTCCTGAGGCTGCTTGTTGACAAGCTGATCATTTGAATCAGCTGTGTTGGAGCTGGGAGACATCTAAGTGGTACTGAGGGGTTTGGGAAACGCTGTATAATGAGAACTGGATACCAGACCCAAACATGGTGCCGATTTAGTCCAATAAGAATTGCTTGACTGGCACATATGCCAAAAAATGTTTGCTGGCTTCCAGGTTAACTGAATTTGCATGGTAGTGTTTCTTGTCAATTGCTCTCAGCTTGAGGAAGTTTTACAAATGAATAAATAATAAAAAAAAAAATAACCTTGCCTGCATTAATTTAATACTTTACCCACACACATGCACTGGACGGTTTGTTGTGAAGGTCGTTGTGTATCAAAGGTAGACTTGACTTTAGCTCCCTCATGTGGTACATGTCTAAACTGCACATTATTGTATTATTGCATTGCTTTTATTCTACTACAAATAGGCTATCTGAGAGCTGAAGACAGGCTTTCTTTGGCTTTTGAGTAAATTGTCTTTATTTGTGAAGGTACAAACACTACCTCTGACTGGAATGTGTTGCATATAATACCCTAAGAACCTCACACGTTGTCAGAAACAAATATATGTTATGGCACGTAATCTTGAAAACTGTTGATCTTTACTTGGCTTGCAAACTATAGACATAAAGGCAAGGACTGTTCTGCATATTGACTGCCCTTTTCTTGCTTGTATGTCTTTGACAGGGAGAGTGGTAAGGTGGCAGGGTGCACTGATGTGCCAGATGGTGGCAGTCTATGAATAATGCATCACTGCTTTCAGTCAGACAGGTCCAAGCTGATCTGAGGTCAGCTGAATGACACAGGTGGCGGCTGTGTGGTTCATGCTGAGTGGAGGGGTGGGCCACCCAGGGGTGAGCTGGGCAGACTGGCTCTATACATGCATTACTTATGTCTCATTTAGATACTGCAAGCTTTGTAAATCTTATAGAGTCTAAAGACAGACAGATTTAGCAGCATGGGATGGCTTTTTGTGATTGTTTTCAATAAGTGTGTGTCTAAGCACCTCTCATTTTTCTCATTTTTTTGAACTGACCATCATCTTGGCAAAGCTCCTTGAAAGGCTGGTGGTAATACTTTCTGTGATTTCACCTCATTCTAAAGGTTTCATTTAACCACAGAAGTCAATAGCCTCTCACCCTTAACTAGAGAAAATGTCTGTCCATTTTCAGATATTTGTTGATTGTCTGTGTTTACTGCACTGTCTTGCCGCTACATGCTGGACCCAGCAGTTTGAAGAGTGTAACAAGTCAGTAAAAAACTCACATTAACCGGAAGGTGAGATGAAAAATGGAGGCGGAGGTGAGGGGGCTGGAATCCAGGAATGAGAGCTGCCTGTCAGGCTGGGTAAACAGGTTAGGAAGGCAGGTTTTCTGGTTAGAAGTGCTGAGACCTGGACTTGTTCAACTAGTACAACGTTAATTTACATAAAGAGTTACAACCGTGTTTATGTTTTTAACTGACCACCGCAGGGCTCCAGTCAGAGAACACACAGTCATCAGATTGATTTCAGCTCTTTACTGGCAGACTGAGGATATTACATAATATATAATGTTTTAATGTCTGAAATAAAACACAGAACAAAAAGGTAACCAATTACCAATAATAACTAAAGATATTTATGACTATAAATGACATTTTTGTACTGTATAAATTGAATTTATGTAAAATTATGTTAGCAAGGCTAATCAACCAGAAAATCCTCACTGACATTACATAAATATCCCAGAAATGCTGGAAGTGAAGTCTCCACCACCACGGCACGTAAACGGAGTTGGGAGTTAAGAGGTCGTGGTCATTTCACATAATTTTGTTACATAAGCTGAGAGTAGAATGAAGAGAACAAATTAAAGGTAACTGGTATCTCTTAGCATGACAATGCTTAAGATGAAGTTTTCACTCAGTGTTGCTGTTCCTGACGGTTCATTACTTGCTGCAATATTTCAAACTGCTGTAAAAAAATAAATGCTGAAAATTACCGTTGACTTGTTTTGACGGATCACAGTCTTTATCAATGTCCAGTCCAAGAGAGACTGTCATACTAAGCTACAATAATACAAACGCACATAAATTAGGTAAATAAAAATGTCTTATTTCTCTCTTTTAGGGGAGGCTGTTGTTTAGGTAAACTGTGGACCCATAAAGTGGGTGTTTCCTACAGTACACACCGCTGTCATATTCATCTGTTTATTGGCCGTGAGCAGTGGAAAACAAATTAAAAACACAACAGTAATAGATAATATCATACTCATTTTGAACACATCTGATTCACCAGATTCCACCAAGCAGTTGCAACCAAAAATATAATATAATTCTGTGGTAACACTGCACTGTCCAATGTTCCAAGGTAGAAATTCAGTACAAAGTTCATAGTAAACCATCCTGCACTTCTCAAGGTAAATCCAATTAAATTAAATGTCGATCCTCACTGAGGGCGTAAGATGCGCGTCTCATGGACCCACCCCATATTTTTACGCGTCATGTCAATTTTTGTGGCGTTTAGTGAAGAGTTTTTTTTTAGCACAGACGGCTATTTATGCATTTCTCGCTCACTTCTTGCTCCCAGTGGAGATTCGAAGCCACAAGTTTTTTAAAATACTCTACCGAGTACGAAGTTTGTCATAATATTTTGGTGCCCATATAAGGCGGGCAATGTGTATTTCACTGTCATAATAACCCGGATGCCAGCAGTACTCGGGGGAGAGTATCTTGCTTGGTTTGTGAAGCCAAAAGTACTTGTTTAGATGACTCTCATCATGCCACAGAGCCTCCACATTGTTGTTTTTGTCCTCCATGATACCCTGATAGCAGAAATCTACCAGATCCTTCACATTTTTCCACAAACCACCAAAGAAAGCAGCATGGTAGTAGTAATCTCCAGTTTTCATAAAGGCTTTGGAGTTTGGATTTCTGTCATAGGTGAGCAGATGTTGTGGTGTTCTAAAGTAGCCGGCGTGTATCAAAGCCACAGAGTCCCCCAGAGCCTCTGTGCCAAATCTTTCCTTGAACTCCTGATCCACATCAAAGCAGAAGACATATTTGCAGTGGTGCCGAATATCTGATTCTATGGTCTCTGATATTGTTTTCATGCGCATCATGGAGATGTCCTGCCACCTGGAGTGCTTTTCCACCTGAATAACCTTCATGCTTCTCTGAGGACCAAGCATGATTTTCTGTACCTTGTCCGGTTGATCCGTAAACACGTAAAACACCACTGGTAATCCCGACATAAAATGTTTTTCTGCAGAGACAAGGAAAGTCTTCAGGTAGACATCCAGGTACCTTAGGTAGAAACAGAGAGAAAAACATTTTATGTTGCTTTTAAGTCAATATGACGATGAGAACAACAACATTTTAGTTAAAAAAGGGTTGCATAGAAAACACAGAAAATATTGTTCAGTATTATTTTTAATATTCAAGTTCAATTAAAATTTCGAAGTCTAAAATAGCCTTTTAATGTTTACCATGTATACATTGTATACACAGCTTTATGGATTGCAGATAACACAAACTTCCTGTTGTTGTTGGGATGTAGGGATGTTTCAATAGGACTTATTTCTGTGGAAATAGACTAATCAATCTCTCTAAAAGTAACAAAACAGTCGCAACTTGGCACATTTCACAGAACTTCAAATCTTTATGGAGATATGAAATGATTTGTTGATTTGAGGAACGAACCTTCCCACAGCAAACACGGTGAGGGCCACTGTCGACTTGTTTCGGATGTGATGTTGGTCGTAAAAATCGGCGTTAAACATCCCGTCCCACATAATCGGAGCATTCCAGGATGTGCGAGTCGCAAATCCTGTTCTGGCCCTGAAATGGAGGTAAAATCAGTGAAACAGTCACATGAGGAAAATATTTAAATTGTGTTCACAACCATCAGCAAATAATGAAGCATTTAGTGCCCAAAAAGATTCTGTAGCAGTTGTGCAGTGTTTCCCAATAATTACACAGACTGTGGCAGCCCACCATAGACTCATTTGTCTTATAATGGTTAAGACCAGTGTATATAATGGGATAGTAGCACTCATAAAAACGATTAAACTACAATTTTGTTGTTTTATTCTATTCATGCTTCCAGTTTATTGGCATATGATTTGGTATTATAAAAATAATTATTTTTGATTCTCTGAGGAGTTTAATATAATAATGTTGCAATTTACTAGGAGACTATGGGCAGAATTGTGTGTAAGTTCTGATTTGACACACAACACAGCACCGTGTTGGTGGTGTCACCTCACAGTCTAAGTTTCACACAGAAGGGCCTGGGGCTTTTAGATACCGAGTAGATTTGATAACAGGTCTCTTACCTAAAGTCAAGCGTGTCATCTAAATTGATGATCCGTCTCAGTTTCCCATCACTGGTCACCGGAGGGACAGTGTCTGCTAAATACCTAGTCCTGAAAAATGACAATAATAATAGCAAAAAAAGATTTTGAAGTGTCTCTAGTGTTGGCAACTGTCTTCAAGAGCAATAATGATGACTGTGGTATCACCTTAAGTAGAAGGACGTGAAGCTGGCAATGAGAAACACAAGACAGCAGAAGATTCCAGCTCGCCTTGTGTTAAACCTCCTGAGATAATGCAAAAACAAACAAGCACAAAAGAGAAGACCTCAGTTGAACTGTTATCAGATATGGTTATAAATGACATGCAGTGTTTGATATTATACTGAGCATTCAGAGATAATGCCAAGCTGTACAGGGAAAGAAGACTAAAATTGCTGTTGGCAATAATTTATCTGAAAAGCCTCATGTTAATGTAAATGCCTGCCATATTTTGTAGGAGGTTTATTTTACACTTTATTATCTCATCATCCAATTTACCCATAAATAAAGTATCCTGAATGGTATCAGACCAATGGATACAAAGCATTTATAACTCATTTAGAAAAATTGCGTTGTAAATCTAAAAACTCTGTTCTGGAAATAAAAGGGATTTGGCTAAAATGTAAATAAAACAGACGTTATCATATTCAACTGAAAAGTGCACAACTTCTGTGGAATCAGACTTGTACTATGGATACATATATAAATAAGATTGACATATCTGTGTTAACGGATCCTGATCCTAGTCAGTTAGTCCTGTTTATTCACAGTTCTGTAGCCTATATTTACATTTACCATTTGTTCGTTAAAAGGCAAGTGATACTTGATCACATAAAAAATAAAAGCATAGAGGAGAGACACAATACCTTAAAGTCTGGAAAAACAGCAGCTTCATTTTCCCAGCAAAAGAAAATCTTGCAGAAGGTAAAGGTATCCGTTGACCGGAGGAGAAAATAACTGAATGACTCGAACTAAAACCAGTTACACAACCAAAGCCCACCTCGGTTATTTACCAACTCTCACTTAGCCAATGGCTCAAACAGAAAAAAACTCCAGTCACACAAGTTTTACAGTGACAACCTACAGTACATGTCATGTATAAACAGGACATGTTGAGTGACTTTAAATGTTAGGCAGGAAAATTACTAAGTTGCGTTGTACTGACCGTGATCTTTTAGATTTTGTATTAGATTCTGGCGTTATTGTTCAATTTGTTGCATTAGTGCCAATACTTATCATAGGGTGTGACTTCTTTTGTTCTTTTTATAATTGTTCTTAGTCACACCTGCACAACAAGCTCCAAAGGACGTTTTGGGGAGTAAGTGGAAGATGCTTATCAATATTTGCTTAGTCCAAATACAATAAATGGCAGGGTGTAACACTAGTAGTTAACAGTATTGTGGCTGAAACCAATTGCTGGTCAAACAGTGAGGCTATTCATCCCTTACCTGTTATTACAGTTCCTCATCATAGAGCATGTCATAAGATGTTCTGAAGTTAGTTCTTTAAAGAAATGTTTATTATATTATTACTCTTATTTTTTGTTGTTGACTTGGTGAGAGGTGCCACTTTATTTATCTTTGTGTGTTAAATACTAAGCTAGTGCATTTTTCGTCAATAGATTATGAGGTTGAACCAAAGCCACTGGACAGGCAGGTAGACAAAAACATTATTTTATTAACAGTAAGGTGGGATGGTTAAATAAATGGTGGTGTTCCTCAAGGTTCAATTTTAGGTCCTATGCTTTTTTACTTGCACTTGGCATAGGTTTCCATTATGACACTGAGGAATTAATTTTATCATCTTAAAAACATTGCTGGAGTGTGACTGTTCTCTCTCAAGCCAATACAGAGACATTAATTCACACTTGTAATAACTACAGGATGGACTAATGTAATGCTCTACTTACTGGTCCCTTGAAAAAGAATATATTTCATGTACAATTACTGTAAAACTCAGCTGGAATTGCTGACCAGGACCAGAAAGAGAGCATATTACACTTTTTTTTTTGTGTGTGTGTGTGTGTGTGTAATTATTTACTGTATGCACTCTACACTCTATGGTGTAGTTTTTAATTAGGGTTTTATGTCCTTTTAAACATTCATTTTTATCGACAATTTATTTAGTTGTTGTTTTTCTATTGTTTTTGTTTATTTCTTGGTACAGGCTGCTGCCTCTGGTGTTTCCTCACTGTAAATTGATGGGATTGGACATAGCGTTTCCTCACTTCTTGCTCTTCTTGTTTTTAATTATTATTGAATGTTGTTCTTATAAACAATATTAATTATGAAGTCATGTTTTGTTTGATTTGTGGATGGGTGGGTGGGGTGTGTGTGTGTGTCTGAAGCACTTTGTGTTCTATTTTATTCGTAGGTAAAGGATTAGCAGAGGGAATCCGGGAGTGAGAGTTGGCTGTCAGGCTGGGTAAACAGGCTTTCCTGGTTAGAATAGACAGAGGTCTCGTTTTGTTGATGCATCATGGTCTTTGTCAATGTCAGTGACAGACAGATTGCATTTTCTGTGTCAAATTCACAATAATAGACAACTGGTGTTTGGCCAGTTCAGTGGTTTTAATGTGAAGCTGCCACAGTCAATGCAGCATTATTTTGTGGGAAGATTGGGCCACCGATACCAAGCT
>CAFUXE010000209.1:288633-304708 GCA_903364295.1 Serranus cabrilla
AATGTCCTGCAGCATCATATGATCTGTCAGTGCACAGAGATGCTACTATTCACATGACTGCATTCATGTTGTTTTTGTCCCAGTGCCTCGTACATTTATCAGCCTGAGGTCCTCCAACAGCAGCTGGAACTCCACGCTGCCAACTGGAGTGTGACTGTTACAGGGCAAACATGAAGAAATGGAGCGTTTTCTGCCCCGGCAAGTAAGTTAAAAAAAAAAGGAAGAAAGAAAAAAGACAGATGGAGATGAGCATTTTTATAAATTACTGCAACTTTAAATTCAGCTAGAACCCAACCTCCCTGTTTATTTGAGTGAGGGGAAGTCCTGTGTCCTGTGTTTGACCCATCTATCCCGACCTCCTCCCTCTGTGGACTTTTCCTCTCTTTATACTACATTCCCTGCTTGCTGTCAAATTAACTACGACCACTAGAGGTCACCACTGAACAATAGCCCTAGACTCCTGGTACAGGCCCTTGTGATAACACGTATCGACTACTGCAGCACCCTACTGACAGGTGTCCCCACATGCACTTTGAATCCTCTGCAGATGATCCACAATGCTGCATTGCCTTCAACCCGCCCAAACACCACATGCCACCTCACTTCTCATAACCCTGCACTGGCTCCCAGTTGCTGCCCGCATCAAATTCAAAACCCTGACTCCTGACTATGAATCAGCAACTGGCACAGCTTCTCCCAACCTGAACTCCTTCATTCAGGTCCACACACCCTCCCCACTCTCTGCACTCTTCAAATGAAAGACGTCTGGGCCTTCTTTAAGAACAGACTAAAGACCCAGCTCTTTTGTGAACACCTTTACACATAATAATCAACATGGATGATGGGGAATTAATATAAAATGGGAGGAAAAGAAGAAGAAAAGAAACATGGCATCAACTTAACCCTACGGCACTTACTCATGAGTGTTGAGTCTTCTCACTAGATCTTTGCTTGTGTTGCATGAACTCTCAGATGTACGTCGCTTTGGATAAAAGCATCTGCTAAATTCACCTCATATGAATATAAGAATGTCAGTATAATAAGTACTTATTATTAAGTTTCAAACTATTTTGTTGGTACAGATGGATAAGCCAAAAGTTGCATCTGAATTAGGTGCCTTTTAGACTAATGCTCTACCTTTGTGTGGAGCATTTATGTTTTATAGTATATTTTGTTTGTACTCCATAATATGCAACCTTGATTTCCTGACTGCTTGATGAGCAAAATTATATATTAAGAATGTCGGCTAAAACTACGTTCTATTTTCAGTCATGGGGCAAATCTAGTATGGAGGTAAGGATGATGATGTTGGTTTATTGATGATAATGAAGTTCTTCCTCACCTGTAGACGGCTCTGTGGCTCTGATCCCTCTCCTCTCCATTTACGACACAAGAGTATAAGCCAAAGGACTCTGCACCTTGAAAAGCAGACAAGAAAAGACATGAGGAAACAAAGAAATAATGCAATAATACAGACTCTGTGTTCATGAATGACATCCACTTGAAATTGCAACAAAAGTCCATCATATACAAGGAGAAAACACAATTATAGCACTGTATTTTCTTTAAAGCACACATGCATTCTTTAGGACCCATAAATCACGCTTTAATTAGGCGTGAAACAGATGAGCATTGTGTATTTCTACCTACATTCCCCTGAGACATCCATTAGCTCCCTCCTGCACTGCTCAGATAAACTGCGTCGGTGTTTCTAATGAGCCTGTGAGAATCATGGGCCGCATCCAAGAGGACAGCGAGGATTATTAGAGGCAATTTCCACACATACATTCTATACAAATCTATGTCTGCCTCGTTCGTGTGAGTCCTCGCACCTGCCCACAGCTGCTGGCTGCTTTTCACACACATACACACCGCGATGTGGGTCAATGAGAGTCGATCTAATGAAGGCTACAATCCTTCATGAAAGGACCCTCCTCAAATTATTCCCAGTTACTGTCTGGGAAAGTAGCAAATCTTTGAGCCACAAAATCTCTCAGTTTTCTGGACAAAGCCTGCTCCTCCGTCCGTGAGGCTTTTGGCGACTACTAGTATGCATTTGAATTCTGAAAGCATGTTAATTTGGTGGACAACTAAATGGGTCTTTACCCCTCTTAACTTACAGCCCTAATATCAACTTCCTTCTAAAATTGGCATATAATAGAATGAGAGACTTTGCTCTTCAGGCTGCACACTCTAGACAGACCTGCAACCTGTTTATTTAAAATGCATCATCATGCATGATTGTGTTTTGAAAAAAAAAATAAAAACATCCTTTTCAAAATCCTATTTTTGATCCAGTAAGTCAAAGTGAAATTAATTATTATCAGGTCACATTGGTGAGGTTGTGCGTGAAAAAAAAGATGGCAAATAGTTTTTTAAGTGGTATATACAGGCAGAATAAAAAGTATTCAAAAACAGCCAAACAGCCCAAAACTCCAGTCCTCAGGACTATAAATTGAAGCTGTTAAAATACACATAGTGGTAAAACATCTGGCACTGAGCTGCTGTACAAATGATATTTTCTGTATTTTTATTCAGATAAATCTGCCAATATTTGTGTGTTTTCTTCCTCAGTCCGTCCAAACAACCCTTCTAGAAATGCCATTATTTTAATGTCTAGAACAAGACGTCAACATGTTTTTGAATGAGTGATTGGTCTGGACAACAGAGGGGAAGAGAGAGGCAAATCCATGAAACAGCAAGCTGCTTTTGGCTTAGTGTCCCTCCACACAGCAGGCTACCTAAATGTCCAGCTGGGTTTCTGCCCTGAATGTGCTGCTGTCAGAATGCTGATAACGATATCAAGAAAGCAGCACAAACTACAGCTTTTATCTAAAACACTTACAAGCTGTGCTGGGCATGGTGGGCTGAATTAGTAAAACTCTCATGTTAATCGCATGTTCAAACTGCTGGTCGGATAAAACAAAATGCTCAAATATTATCCCTCAACCAATTTCAGATGTGGTTTTATGAATCAAAGTCAAACAGAGCAAAGCACACCGAGCTTTGTGTCATGTGGATGATGATGTGTGCTGCACAGGAATATTCCAGCTCCTGGATATCTCTGTGGCTTTGCTTCATCAGCCGCATCGCTTTAAGCCTTTCCCTCCGCGCTGCCAATTCAGCCAGACAGCATTCACTGCTGTGCTACTCCATGTTTAAAGGGAATTACACGGCACAAAAGCCCGCTGCACCTATGTGCTTCCTGGTTGATTTACTCATAATAATGTGAGGAATTAACTGACTTGCAATAAGACAATTTAAATGTACAACAATCTAATTTATTTTCCAAATTATGACTGAAAAACAAAAAAAAGCAACAAAATCCTCATCTATTCGCTCACCAGGAGACTTCCTCACAAGAAAGTAAGAAAATGAACATGAATTTTAAAATAGTGTAATATCAACCTTTTTACCTGGAGTGGTTTTATCACTGGATGAGCAGTACGGCTATATTGTTATATAAACCCTGTAGTAATCACTCCCCTTCATAAAGAGCTGGAGGGTATATTTAGGGGGAGATAGAAGGTCAACAGTAGATAGCTACAGAGAAGTGGGGAACAACATCTGAAAGCTGGAGATTTGAAGATTAATTTGGATGTGTCAAGTTGTTCTAGTCAAAAATATCTAATAAAAATGACTTACATAATCAATAAATGTGTTCATTTAACTTAAATTAGTGTTTAGGATATGAATATATGGTTTTCTGAAGTCCATTTCCGTGCTTAATTATGCTGCTCCAGCTATTTTTAGATTGATAACATTTGTTCAACACATCCTGCTGAATTCAAAAACCCTTCAGAATATTACATCAATACACCTTTCAATAGACCTTTGGAACAGCGGCGGGCCAATCAACGAACATCAACGGGGCTGAAATATTTTTTTCCCCATTACTGACATTCTACATGTGTTTAGAATATGCAGGATGACCCATAAAATACTTTTGAAATATCTTTTGTAATGTTTGTCATGGCAGTGACTTACTGGAGGAGCGAGAGCGTCCGTTCATGAAGACGTTGAGGAACTTCTTGGAGAAGTGCAGGTCGACCTCAGGAGTGGAGTCTTCAGACAGACACGCTGTGGCCTCCCTCCTCACTCCTCCTATCTGAAGGCCGTCCTCATCCTCCTCATCCTCCTCCTCGTACTCCTCCCCGATGGCCGACTCGTAGGGAGAAGACACGCAGTTGTCGTAGACGGTGGCCGAGTCGCTGTCGTCGCTGTAGCCTTGGTAACACTGCCGGAGACTGACCAGTTCCAGCTGAGCGTGCTCGTCCACCACCAGCGTGTATTTGACTGAGTCATACGAAAGGCCGCTGGCCTCCGAGCTCATGGAAGTCCTTACTGGGACTCTGCTGCCACCACCGTCCCCCTTCCCTGTCCCCTTCCTCATCCTCCCGTCCATTATTATCCTGTCCACATCTTCATCCTCCCCGCAGTAGCTGTCGTCTGTGGCGTCCACGTACTCCACCGAGGAGCCGGGTCTCAGCATGACCCCGGCCCCCGTTCCCGCCCCCTTCAGGCTGAGGTCCAGCGTGAGTGAGGAGCGAGCCATGCTGGGCGGCGTGATGAGGGACTCCACACAGGAAGCATATGAAGGCGGGGGGACGTAGACCTCGTCCTCCTCAGAGATGGAGGGGTTTGTCCGGTCTGGGAGGGGCTGGTAAGGAGGCGGGCCCTCTGTGTCGGAGCTGATGGACATGCGGCCCTGCTCAGTCTGCTGGGAGAGGAAAGGCCGGTCCTGCACGCTAGGGGGGTCAAGGGGGTCGGCGGAGCGCTGCACTGGAGTGAGATAGATCTCCTCTGTGGGTTCTAGGTGAACGTCCGTGGTGTAGCGGATCCGTTCCCGGTGGTTCCCACCTCCATCCGCCTTCCCCGCAGGGTAAAGGGGAGCTGGTGTATAGTTCTGGGGTGGGGGAGGTGCGGGCGGCTTCTCCTGAAGCTTGGAGCGGGTCGCAGTAGAAGAACCGTGTGAGTGTCCCGAGGTGTGGCTGTGTCTGCAGGGGGCGTCGGTAGAAGTCCCTCGGTCTTTGGTCTGCGCTCCCCCGCCCTGCACCTTGTCCTCGTCGCTCAGACAGCTGTGCTCACGTGGAGGGGTGAGCTCACCTGCAGCAAGAGCAGACGCAAACAGCAGCACGCAGAAACACACACGCAGACACACGAGCACACACAGGGACCAGACACACACACACGGTAAATATACATGATGCAGCAAAGCATCACGTACAAAAGCACCGACAGACATGAGGGCAGACATGGCAACAAATGCACAGATAGAGCAAACAGGAAGGGAGAAAAGTAGAAATGGTTAGGTAACGGATGTCAGGATTACGCAGCTAAATCCCTATTGCTCATCAAGTTCATAATGCAGGCAGGAGAAGGCGATTGGGGCGTTATGTCATAATCCATCACCAGGAAATCCAGGCATGATATTTCACTGAGCATGACACAGCAGTGACATCTGAAGCCGCAGGAGAGCAAGTGACAGGTGAGCTGTGTGCAGAACAAACTACGCAGCAGGGAGGAATTAGAGTTTTTGTAAAATTGTCACTTTGCAAGCATCATCACAAACAGTATTTCATGCAAATTTACTTCCGCAGCCTTCTTATTTCCAGAAAAAAGGAAACAGAAATTCCCTTTGGGGCTGCACAAACTGATCCTGCACTTCCTCACTTTGATCTGCAATTCAAATTTGGTAGAATATATTCAGATTGCTCCCTAAAACAAACTTCTATTCATACACAATAAGTTTGCTTGCTTTTATTGAGCAACCACAACCACAACCACCTACAGTCACCACATCAAACTGCACAGACTGTAATCATGAGCGGCCACAGGAACCAAACAGTTACCATCAGCTGCAAGTTGTAATTCCATTATGTCTGAGATGTCAAATCAAACAATGGCTGCAACGCCACCATCTAGGAGTTACATCGAATTAAAATCCAAAATTAATTCTACGGTATATTTAGCTCATCAAAAACTAGCTGCACACTGTTTTTACCCTCTTTTTTTTGTTACTGAAGGTTTAACAACTCAGGGAAAATGAATAAAACACAGTTAAATTTCATTAATTTGGTGAGAATAGTGCATGGACGCTCCCATTTCCCACCATGGCTTGAATGAAACATAAAAGTAAGTTTATTTATCATGGTTTCTGAAAGAAATCAAGTACTGTAGTGTATTACTTGTTGTTGAGCGTGACTGTTTGTCCTGCTATACATGGTGCTCTGAAAAGAACTGAAGCAATGAGTTATGACAGCTCCCAGCTAACTAAGCCTTGAGCTGGCTAACACACACACAGTATGCAGCATTGCCTCAGTTAGCTACAGTTAGCTCGGCATAGCTACTCCAAGCCATAACACTGTCCCCTGAGGAGCAGAGACACCCAAAACCTGCCAGACTGAATGCAAATCACAGGCACGTTCAGCTGCTGTTAGCAGCCCAAAGATGAATATTATCAGAGGCAGCATGCTGGTCTGCACAGCCCAGTTATCATCAACAAGAAAATTCAGACTGTTAAACCAACAGATGAAGAGAAAAGCTCACCTGTTTTAAGAGGCGAGGACGAGCCTGAAACCTTCTCCTGCCAACTGTATTTCTTCCCGAAGGAGTTGTTGTTTAATGTGTCCTGTAGAAAAAGAGGAAGAGAAGAAGAAGGGAGTGGTGAGAAAGAAAAATAGATGGGGAATACAGAGAGGAAAAGAGAGGGGAAGAGAGAGAGGTTTGGTCACTGAGTTCTGGATCCAGACTCTCAATGTACACAACTTTTTGTCCCTCGCTCTCCCTCCCTCACACAAACCCTTTATTCTGTTGAATGAGCGGGGATTCTTTTGTCTGTGCTTCGTGGTGTGCATTTAAAGGGAACCAGACCTTTCACACACACTCACTCACACACAGTGGCAGTCTATGTGGGCTGTTTTGGGGGAGTTGTTGAGAGATGTGCGAGAGCCTTTTCCAGAAGCCATGACACTTCTTAAATGCCCTTTTCCTTCTTTAAATTCCTCTTAAAGGGTCAGTTCACCCAAATCACATGCTGTGGAAAAATCTGTGCACATTTTTTTTCTAGAAGAAGCTAAATATAATTAATGAAAAGAGTGAAATTAGAGAGGAATCACTGAATAATGCTGTTTTAGGGGCAACTTAGAATCAGTAGAAGTGATGTAGAGATGTACTGCAGGGCGTGGTCAGTACGCAGTGACATCACAGCGAGTCAGAAGGGGAACAGACTTGATAGTTGTAGCCAGAGAGGAAGTTAAATACTTCTTTTCATCCTCTTTGGTCTCTTATGTATCTTATGATAAAAAAACAAAATTTATATAAATATATAAAGTACAAAAGTATCAGCATCAAAATGTACTTAAAGTATCAAAAGTAAAAGTACTCGTTATGCAGAATAGATTGTTTTATATACTCCAAATATATTATTGGATTATTATTATTGATGCCTTTATGTAAGATACGGCACTTTTTAATACTTAGAACACTGTTATGAGGTTTTAATAAATAAAAAAAAAGTGTATAACTTTAAATTTATCATGTTTTTTATGTTAAATCTCGACCTGAAAAGTAACTAAAGCTGTCAGCTAAATGTACCTAAGTAAAAAGTACAATATTTCCCTAAAAATGTAGTGGAGTAGAAGTATAAAATACTGCACTGAACTGAATGATTTAAAAACATGATGTTAATGTGTTCGGAGTTTGTTTAAAAAACGGTCAAAGCCAAAAAGATTACAAGATTTTGTTCAGCTTTCGCCATCTGATGATACAAACACAACCCATTCAGTACTGAGGTTTAACTCTCAGAGGTCTGAGCAGATCGAAGGAGAACTGGAAACTCCCGTGACGACAACATGTCACCTAAAATAAGATCATATCCTCCCCCTCTGTCCACCCACCACGCATGACTCACTTCCCATCGACGTGTACCGGGCGGAGACAGAGCTGTTGCCATGGTAATAAGTGAATCAGCAGGTGGGAGACAGCAGCATTGATCTGAGAAGCTGTCTGAGGTTTGTTTGTTTTTTCAGCATAGAGATCAATGGGCCTCATTCACCAACAGTTCTTAAGAAGAAAATTATTTTTTAAACCTACATGTGCAGTTTTTACAAAGTTTTCTGACATGTATCAATGTTTTTCACATTTAAGTGCTGATATGTTTGGCAAAATAAATGCTAATAGTGTGTTTTTTTTTCAAGTATAGTACAGATGTGTAATATTATAGGATTTGAATTACAATCATATAGTATTTGTTGTCATTTATTATTCTAAAAAGCAATATAGACTTTTAAATAAAACAAACAGTAACTAACACTATGTCACATCCATTATGTTAATTGAGAACCATGTCATCCAATGATTAGTGATTGATCATGCTATCTATAGGTTGTTTTTTTATTTTTTATTTTATTAGATAATTTTTGCCGCAAGAGGAACATTATCACGACCTCCTCAACCATAACCACACTCTCAACGCCCTCTAGTGGAATAAATACATTTGATTTGATTGATTTTGAGGTATTGCTTAACATCAATGCCAATGTAAAGGATATATGTGAGTGATGTTTGCATTGTAATGTAGTATGTAGTTACAGTATCTTTCAAATGACTACTTGCACAGATACAGAACTTCAACATAAGGGCTGTGCCATGGCCAGGTGACAGATTAGAGTGGGACTTGGATTAAGACGGAGGAATCCCTCCTGAGATCGATGTCTGTTCGGTTTTTCTGTCTCAATCATTTTACTGCAGCAGCTTCAGATGAGTCAATCTGTGAGATAAAACCTGCCCTTGTTTCTGCTCAGAGCTCATTCCTGTACAAGTCTTCTGGACTTTTCAGTTGCTTTGGGGTTCTACTGTTTTGTAATTTAGTTTTTGTGTGTTTACAGATCACTTTATATACTCCTTTGGAACAGTTTGTGTTTTTATGAGAAAAAAAAAATCAGAACTAATCTTCCCCACTAACCTAGAAAAAAGTGTTTTAGTGTCTCCTGATATTTTGATGCTTCATTAGATTTTTTACAACTGGCACAAAATGCTGGCACTAGAAACATTATTAAGCCTAAAAATATTGCTTTGCCAAAAGCCTCCCTGCTCCAGTGTGTAGAGCTGCTTTTGCTCCACCACAGAACTCTGTCAGTTGCTGCCAAATGATGCAGAGCTAATTGTATATTTTGCATTTTTACAGAAGCACTGACCTGGAAACAGTCACCCAGTGCGTTCTCTCTCTGTCTCCTCTTACAGTACTCAGTTTAAGAAAAAACTGCCCGAGATCATCTGCATTCATCTACATCCACTTTTCCTGTCAGCTGGAGAGGGTAGAGCTGCTGTAGTGTCTCATCTAAAGGTGTGCTAGATATATAAAATACTTAATCGTTGTTATAACCTATATTGGTGATGTACTGTACAATTCAGGCTCTGTGTAAATTGAGATATTTGGTTATTCTATATTGTCACAAGATCTTACAAATCTGCATAGTGGCTTGTTTTGGAAAGCATGGAAAACTGCTGTAGAAGTTTGAGGAAAGAAAGGAAGGATTAACTTCCTTTTGCTTATGTGAGAAATCTTTCCAGGATGTAAAAAACTTTCTACGCATTGTGCATGCTATCCACATTAATGCCCCCATCTTTGGGGTTGTCAAAAGCCATTCTGATCCTCCGACATGCCTGATAAACATAAAAAAGTGAAGCCAATGCTTAAGTGCCAAAATGCTGCAATTCCTCAAATGGCCACCAGAGGCTGGCTCCAAAAGAAAGTCAACCCCCATTGACCTCTATGTAAAAAACACCTAACTTTACAGCAAAAATAAACATGTTTACAAAGTGTTTTCTCCTTCCATGTCCACTCGGAGGGGTTGAGTATCTAAATGAAGGCTTAAAGTCAGGCATAATTAAGGGCATAGCTGTGTTGAGTAACAAGCAGCTGCCTCACAGGTGGCTCTCCACTGCATTCATCCCACCTCAGCTCAGCTCATCCCTCTCAACCCCTTTGCCCCTTTTTTGGATTAGCGGGTAGTAAAGGAGTCTGGCCCTGCCAAGACGGTGCACTCCCACTAACCTGGGACTCTATGGGAACATGGGAAACCTATGGGTGACGTTATGGACACTAAAGCCATGTTTTATGGATTTATCCATCAAAATCATATATAAATAACATACAAAACAGTGTTTCTAATTAAGGCTTTCCATTATTTTATACAGAATAAGCATGTTCATGTAGATGACCCCATTCTTTATTGTTAGCCAGTTACAATTCCTAAATAAAATCCATAATGCCCAAAAAGGTGTGACAGAAGTTTCTAGAGTGTTAGGCTTCTCTGATATCCAGCGGGTTCAGTTAGTTTGAGCTTTTTGAGCCTGTGAATGATAAATGAAAGCTAATGATTTATAAATGAAGGTAATAACAGATAGCAAACAGACAGATCTTCACGTTAAACAGACAAATACATTATGAACACTCAAACATCATCTGTAAATATGGCTAAGCTACAGCAGGAATGGCAGTAGCTCAGTCTGCAGAGAAGATCTGAATCATTGCAGTGGGTGGATTTGTAGATAAGAGAGGTGCCAGTTTGCTTCCTTGGCAGTGGAAAGGTGCCCTTGAGCAATGCAGCCTCCACCAACTGCATGGGGCCTTTCTATGGGCAGCCCCATGACTTGGACACATCTTCACTAATGCATGTCTATAGGCCCTGTGTTTATGTGTTTAAAATGTATAAAACTAAAATAAACCAAACAAATATCCTGCTGATGGATATTATGTAAATGAGATATTGTCTCATGTTTTGTGCCTTCATAATGCAGTTCATGCAAAGGCCACTTATAGGAAACCTTCACCTACATTTAACATTGAAACATTTCAATTCAAGCTCAGTGTTCTAGCGGAGGTATGAAGAGAGTGAACAATGTCCCAGGAGACAGGACGACTCCCCAAGAAGAAACACATTTCAGAGCAATTATTTCTTTTATACTTTCCAGTTCTGACAGCTCCAACACACACACACATTCACACACACGAACAAAGGCGCAGCAGCAAGAACAGTAGGCTTGTTTCCACCTCATGGAAACTGAGCAAAGAACAAAGCGTAGACAAATATAGAGCCTCTTGGTTGATCATGTTGACAGCCTGCACCGCGGGGGAGCGTGTGCATGTTTGAGCCATAGGCAGACTCGCTATACATTATTGTACACATTGCATAACAAGTCAGGCATTTATATATTTCAGGTACATGTGATGTGAAAAGGGGCAGTCACACTGATTCACTCAGATAACCAACATTGCTCTACAGAGCTTTTTAGCCTCCTTAAGTGCTGTTGTCATGATCTAAGCAATCTTTCTTTTACTTTAATGTTTATCATTGAAATCATTATATCATTTGAACCAAAACCATGATCTCTCCCTGAATCTAACCAAGTTGTTTTTGCAGCTTGCAATGCTCGCTGTGCTAACCATGGTAAGAGCGGGGTTAGCTAACTCCCTGGTAGCGCCCTGGTGGCTGTATTAGCGACGCTAACAATGCTAACAATCGGCAACAGTGCCAACAATCTGTGACAGTGCTAACAATTGGTGACAGTGTGCATTGAGCTAAAAGTGTTAATGGAGATTAACTTAAACTCAGCACGGCACCCTGAATGATAACGCTGTACCACCACTGTGTGTCAGGCGGCTGTATCAGCGGCACTAAAAATGCTAACAATTGGCGACAGTGCGCACAGTCGGCAACAGCGCTAACAATCGGTGAAAGTGTGCATAGAGCTAAAAGTGTGAATGGGGGTTAACTTACATTCACCAGGGTGCCCTGAAATATATCGTGTACCACCACTGTGGGTCAGGTGGCTGTATCAGCGGCGCTAACAATCAGCAAAAGTGCCAACAATTTGCGACAGTGCTAACAATCAGCAACAGTGCGCGTAGAGCTGAGAGCTGATCTGGTGAGAACGCTCACCAGGGTGACTTGCTTCCTGCCCTGACCCATGGTACACAACCCATGATGGCGGAAAAGGGTTTTTGTGAAACCATTACCACAGAATGGGCACCTGGGTCTGGCACGAGCCATGCCCAGGCAGTCCGTACTGCAAAACGCTGCAGATCAGGTGGCCAACACTTTCAAAGGGAGGGACACAGATGCACTAACATGCGTGTCCAGCCGGACAAGCAACCATAACTTGAACATTAAATAGCTAATTTAAGGAATAAAAACACACTCAGAGGCTTCATTCTCCTCTAATTATGAGGAACTTGTAATAGCCTGTGTTAATACAGATACAAACACACCAGTATGTGTCCATTTAGTGAAGCTGAACATGAGCCAGAGCTGTTCTGTATGAACAGGAGGTGGACAGACACTCATGATCATCACTTACGCATTCCTACACAGTCACACATACACAGCCTCACCCAGATACACACACGTTTGTATGTCTTTATAACATATATTCTGTAGCTCCTAACTTTAAGATTTTAACCAAGCCAATATGTCTTCTCTTTTCCTTTAGATTTAAAGCTGAAATTGGCCCCTCACATAGATTGACATACAAGAACACACACACAGACACACAGTCACGAGCTCCAGCAGCATTCAAACACAAACAGAGACGGGCACCAAGGGGGAAAAAAATCTCAGTGTCTTGACAATTGAGGCTATTGTTCAGTCCAGTAAACACATCCTGTCAGAGAAACAATTGTAGTGAATCCAACGGTGATGTCACACAGGTTGTTAATGTATTTAAATGCCAGACACAGACAGACAGGCAGACAGAAAAAAATGCTCTTCACTGAAAGTTCACCCCTCCTGCTTTTGATCAATATTCAATCATCTGACACCGACAGTGTGTGTGTGTGTGTGTGTGTGTAAGGTTAATTTAGGCTCTACCTGTGTGCGCGGCACAATCGGGAAGAGGTTAAGGGTCGTGGGTCTCTTGGGCCGGTAGGTATCCATAGTAACAGGTGCTGTAGGGTCCTTGGTTACTGGTGGGGGTGCGATGGCGGACGCCTTGGAGGACTCTTTATCACCGCGGTAACCGTCAGCACCGTCGATGAGTTCCAAATGCAGCATCTCTGCCTGGAGCTGGCCGACAGCACCCAGCTCGGCCCGCCCCGACATGCTATTGGTTCCTCGCCTCACATGGCCCTGCAGGGATTGGAGGAAACACGCCGTCAGTCGAGGCAGAGCAACAGAGAGAGCAGAGCAGATGGAGTGAGAGAGTTTGTGTGTGTGTGTGTGGATGGGATGAGGAGACTGAGCCAGCCAATTAGAGGCTGCTCTGTCTCCTGCCTGTAACACTCTCACTGCCAAGCCTGAGCTGCTTAGAGCAGAGAGCAGGAAAGCATCTCCACATGACAGCATCTACCTACAGCAGTGAAGTGAAAATGAAATCTTCTTTCGCTCTGCTGATCAGTATTCAGTGTGACATTTTGGTCTCAGTCTTTTGAGGAGAACCACTGTTAAATTTAAAGTGTTTGAGTTCTTTGAGAAGCTACAGTAATGGTTTGTTGCTGCAGTATGAGCAGTATTTGTCACGTTGTTAAAATACATTTTTTTCCCGTAATCTTAAGAGTTGTCATCTCTTTAAGTGGACAGTCTGTGTTGATAAAAACCTGTGCTTGCTGACATTTTAACATCTATTTTTAGCCATGTGGCTATGGCATTCTTGGTCAACATCTCCACACCTGTTGTTGATGGATTATCATAAATTCTGTACAGATATTCATGGTCAACAGATGATGAATCCTTATCACTTTGGTGGTCCTCGACTTTTCGTCGAATGACACAGTCTTATTCTGCTATTTTCTCATGCCCAGAAATATGACTTCTACATTCACATTCCTGCCTACAAAGACTGTTTTCACACATTCCAGTTAGCAACTTGTTGGCCAAAAACTTAAATAAATCAGAGCAGTTCTTGAACTTTGTGCTGAGATTCACTTTGGCAGGTTTTTTTTTACACTGCAAGCAAGTGACAAACACAAGCGTCATCTGGGAGTCAGAGGGCAGTAGGGCAGCAAGTCTGCTTCGCTTAGCATCACAGCTACAGCTACACAAACACACACATACCACACCACACACAGCACATGGTGGCTCCTCCTGTTGGTAGATGTGATGTAGACACTTTGACATGGTCACCAAAGTCACTGTAAGCCTATTACAGCCCTTAGCTTCCTCATTGCTCCACACCACAAACATGCAGATACAACACAAGCAGAATGAAAAATGTAAGAAAATCTCAGGTTAAAGTGACTTTGACATAAAAAGCTTCTAAATCCTAAAAATATTTATTAGACTGATTGCATTTCCATCTGAAATCTTAATATGGTAGGAGAGTATTTCCCCGTATATGATCCCCTTTCTGACAAAATTTTAGAATTTTACAAAAGTGGCAAAAATATGGCAATCCAAATATATCAACAAGTAAAACAATAACCCAAAATCTGGTACAGATAAGTGGCATACACTAAATGGATGATGTTGTAGTAGCATTATCTCAATATGTTGTGATATTAAGTATTCAGAAAAACATGGTACTTTATCCAATTTTGACAAATGTTTAATATTTATAGAAATAATCCCCAAAGGATGATGAGTCCTTCAACAGACTGTAGTCTAATATAGCTTGTTGGCACAATTTAATACAAGGACTGTTAGACACAATTTCTTGATACTAATTTGTCAGTAAGGAAAAATTTAAATATCTCAGTAACGTATTGCTCAGATCTACATACCAGTAAACGTCTTACTGATGAGATGATAAGAAATCAAGGCACTATGGGAAAATTACACTTAAGAAAGATGCTTCTGTGGTTTTTATCTTAGCAGTAGCATAGCTGATTCAACGGCAGAACAATGCAACAGTTGTGCTGATACTCAACAACCATGACAACAGCATTCACCACAGTCGAGACTATTTCACGAGAGAGAAGATCAAGAAGATCAGTGATAGAAGAGCTGCGAGGTAAACTAAACTCTTTATTTCGTACAAGCATTTCTCCAAGCAGCATTCATTTCCAGGAACAAAGCCAAAGCCGTGTGCACAGAAATTAATCCTTGGTTACAAAAGACAGCTTGTGTGTTTATTTAAACCTTCTTGCTGGCTGTACGCTGGTGAATAACTGTATAATGCAAATTGTTCTATGTGTCTTCCTTTGTAAACAATGCAGAGTGGGTGTTAACGTGTGCGCAGCTGCAGACAGTAAGCTAGCTCACAGTTGATGAATGGGGGTTAATCCAATTCCACTGGCTAAGTGTTGCCTTCAAGTACATTTGTATGCAGCGAAAACACCGATCGCAGATATCCAGAGGTCTCCGTCACTCAATAAAGAAAGAGGCTTTTGAAATGGGAAGTGTTTGTGCAGCTGCGTTCCTATTCAGAGATCACCTCCTTGAAAGTCCACATTTTTAGGCTTAATACCAAGACAATACCTGAGCTTTTCAAACGCTCCAAATGAAGCTTTGAAATGCTGCTGTCCTTAATGATGCATTCAGTCTTTGTGAAACTGTAACTATAGAGAATTTTAATGTGAATATGTTGTATTTACTCATTGTTTTAGGCTGAGATGGTCATTTATCACAGGTAAATACACTATATGATGATCACCAGTGAATACACCATAAAGGAAAATTGTCCAATATCAATCCTCTATTTGGTGAATTACTTTGTAACACACCTGCTATTGAATAAGTATGAATTCCCCCCAACTTCCATTGATTCTCCTACGGTCATCTATGGTCTGTCCATTCATCTTCATTCATCCACCCATCTATGCATCCTTTGATAATTTATCATCCATCCATACATTGTGCCCATCCTATTCATCCATCCGTCCGCCTACCATCCATCCATGCATCTATCAATCATCCATCATGTTACCTGTCCATCTATCCATCCATCCATTCATCTGCAATATATCCATCCGTCTGTCCATTTGTATGTACATCTATCCATCTTTCCAATTGTTTGTCTCTCTATCCATCCATCCATCCATCCATCCATCATTCACCAGTTTATCCATCCACCAATCAGTCCTCCTGTCCATCAGTTTATCAATCCATTATTTCATCCATTCATTCCACCTATCCTG